>UELX01001688.1:0-40124 GCA_900480035.1 Eupelmus urozonus | reverse complement strand
ATATATATATATATATTTATCTATGTATATGCGAATGCATGTGTGATGAGTGTGCGCACGTGCAAACATAGATTTACAGGTTGGCGAAAAATAAAAATAGTCGGCAATAAACGCCTGGTAGCCAGGCCTCCTCGTCAAACTTGGCTGTGCGCATCCAGGAAAACTAGAGGAAGAGGGCGAAGAAAACTGATGGAAATATGTTCGGAGTTTACTTGCGGGGAAGAGAGAGAGAGAGAGAGAGAGAGAGAGAGAGGAGGTAGGAACGTAGAATTACGGCGAGTATACAGAGCGGGCCGCAGCTGTTGCCCAACTTGGAAGTAGCGACGACTTCTGTCCTCCGATGATGAATGGCTTCTCCGCGATGCTTCCACTTCTCTGGATGGAGTTAGGACTGTCGGAGAAGCGCTAAGTGCGTTCTTGAATTGAATGCACTGAGCGGCTATTGTATTTTGCTTTGTTGCGCTTGGATGGCCGGGCTGGCCTTGAAAGGAGGGCAAGATTTTTGGAGTGATAAGAGAGAGAGAGACTGGTGGAGGGTGCCAGGGTGACACGCTGGGCCAATAGGATAAGTAAAATTTAGTGCTCGCTCTAATCTGTTATAGTTTGGGAGAAGTATAAGTTTGAAGTGGGATTCAGACTTAAAATATTATCTCTATATTCTTTGAAGAGGAGAAATATAGTTGGAGGTATAATCTGGTTGATATAGGAGTTTCTGATATATAAGAAGCCGCATTTACTTGACTGAATGTAGGAAAGTATAATTGAATTCAGTAAGATAAAACAGATTTTTTGGTCTAACAATAGCCTGATCGTTACTACTTACGCCACTAAAATTTCGGATAAAACTAATAAATTTTGAAAACACAATGATTGAGAAATAGTTTAGTAATTATAATAGTATTTTGAAATTTTATAAACCTTTTAATGCTCATTAGTATTTTTTACAAGAAGAAAAATTATGTATCAAGTACAACTATAATCTTTTCTTGAAAAAAAGACAGTACGCAATATTGGAAAAAACAGAATAAATAATATGGCAACATTAGTTATAATTCTATTAAGTATTAATAAAAAGTAAATTTTCAAATCTTTTTAATGTTTTTCATTTTTGGAGTCTGATTTTTCTGTAGAGAAGATTAGACTAATTTTTAAAAGACCATTTTCAATGTATACCAGCATATAATAAATAAATTAAATCAATTCATATTACGTACGATAGCTGTCGATTCATGCTAGTGAATGCGGAACTAGAATACTAAACACAAATGTGCTAAATAAATCTAATTATATAAATCTTATTTGATATGAATTGAATATTTTAAAATATGTCTGTATATGTCTAAATTTGGAAAGACGTTATATCTGGACGTACATTATTAATAAGTTTCATGATTGCTCAGAGTAACGAATGAATACAATAAATATAGTATTTAATACAATATTATCCTACAAGATGTGGAAGATATTTTTAGATAACCGTCGCGACTATTGATGAATCCATCAAGATGATCATCCGACATATTGATAAATATAGTTTCTCTACGAGCGCAGTTAATATTTTGACGATATGAAAAACTTATTCAGAAGACAAAAGGCTTTTTTCACACCAACTTTCCGAGCGCATTATCAGCAGTATTTCGAGAGTCTCCGAAAACAAACTTAGTACATACATTATCCTCGGAAATTCCAGGGCGAAAGAAAGTATTACGGAAGCAATAAACGGCCGGCAAAGTCCGAAAAGAAAAACAAGGGCAGGCCAAAAGCAGAGCTCGCCAAAAGAAAAAGTACAAAGGCCCGCGATCAATCCGCGACGCTTCGATTCGACTTTCTCCTCTCGGCCCGCTCGCCTCATAATTTTCCGCTAAGTGCTAAGGCCGCGCTCGCCAAGAGCCCTTTTATTTGAAAAGCGCAGCGCCAAGGCTGAAAATGAAGAAGCCGGCCGAGTCGCACTTGCCAGGACGAAAGTATATATCCCGGCAAGTGTACATAGATCCAAGATGTAGGCGAAGCTCGCGCGGGCGCGTGCGACAAACAAGGTGCACGGATGTACGCGGCTAGAGCAAGCGGGAGAAAGGGAGAGAGAAAGAGAGACTGGACTGGCCGGTAGCAGGGACTCAACTTTTCGCGCCCGAGGCGTTTTCTTGATACCGGTGTGTGCCTCCGTTTCTGCCTCGCTTTAAGTATAGCCGCGAACTCGCTCCGGGAGCGGGGTTTATTAGGAGCGCGCGAAAAGGATATGTGTATCGCCGGATAAGGAATGATATAGCAGCTGCTTTTTTGCCCTGCTTATGTCCGTCGGATGAAAAAGCGGCTTAGATTTGGAGGAATGCTTCGCTCATGAGGCTCGCGGAGCCGTAAAAAATCCATAAAACGCGAAAACGCCCGGCTTTTCGAAGGAAGAGGAAAACGTCCCGTCGGAGATAATAAATACGGCTCGAAAAATCTCGGTCTATATAATTTCTGGCTCTGCATTATTCGCGGCCGCAATTTGCGGAGCGCCGCCCAAGAATCTCTATTTTTTCCTCCTCGCTCGTCATTACGTACACACAATTTGCCGAGCACCGAACAATGTCTGCTCCTATATGGACTTTGGGATTCGTTTCGACGAATTGCGGGTGTGGGCTTTTGACGTTTATTGCAATTGCGCAATCCGCGCTTGAGCGAGCGGGAGAGAGAGGAGAGGAAGAGTCTTGCTTAAATAGAGTCGGCCATGCAGGGGAGAATAATATGCGAGATTTTCTCTCTCTCTCTCTCTCTCTCTTTATCTCTGCCAATCCGAAAAGTTATTAAATCACCGCAGAGGAAAAGTTTCGGCGGTATTTTTCGCTAGAAAAATATAAGTACCTGGTCGGCCGCATCGTAAAACGTTCAGACTTGTGTGTGCGACGTTATCGAATTGTTTTATGGCTTGATTCGACCCGGTGCCGTTTTATTTTATCGCCGAGCTCATTTGTTTCATCACCTTATGTTGGAGTTTTTGTTGCACAGAAGAAATCAATTTTTTAATAATCGAATACCGATGCGGTGTAAAGGCTGGGATTAAACGCTGAAATTGGAATTCCTTGATGGTGTCATTAAGGAAAACAGCTGGTTGGAAGAAAAAAAATTGCGGCTGTGAAAAAATTGGAACTGCATCGATCTTCCGTAGTCCAGAATCTGCTTGAGCGCCTATCGTTGGAATAGATATATATATATATATAGATTTGGTTAAGGTGATTAAGGCAATTTCGATGGACTGCAGTAATACGACTGTGGAGCTAAGCTAAGGTCATAAATTACTCAACGCAGCTATGATGAATATTTAAAAAAAAAGAAGTCAACAGTCTAGCCAAATAAACTGAAGCTAAATATTTCTGATATTTTAATTTAAACTCGATACTTTTATTTTTATCAGCTAGAAACATCAAGAATTCATGCTTGAAATAATAATTTCTCATCTATTTACAACTTTACCTGCAATTTACCACACCACTAATTATATATGCATTACTGCTAAATAATAATTTAGACATCTAATTTGCTGTAGGCGAGATTCTAAAATAAGCGCGCTTTTGAAATACTTTCTTCAACTCTCAGCGAAAAGTCCATAAATAGCTTTTTTGCCTTAATAGAAAAGTCCCGACAAATCGGATGGCATTTTCGTTTCATTCCAAAGCTCTTATACGAGCGATTTTCCCCGTTCGCCTTGGCATCGGGAGCCGTGCGAAAACGCTCGCGCAGGCACAAAAGTGATATCACAAGCCGCGCGCGCGCTCGAAACTTCCGAGCGCAAAACTCGCTCTGGCTCTCGCTTGATTTCTAAGAAACTCCGGAATTCATCTTTTCACCGCTCCACTTAGTGCACCGAGGACTTAGGAGCTCGCCGGAGAGAAAACGAAACGCTCGCCGCTGCCCCGAGAGAACAACTCAATCTCGCGCTGCCCGACGTTTGACGTTTTCCCTTTTTTTTCCTCCTACGTATATCATGACGCCCCGGCTCTCTGCTGTAATAAATGCCTGCGCTCTGGATTAGCGCTGGAGGAGAACGTAATGTTCTGGCCCTCTGGCTTGGCTGTATTATTTTTATGAATACAGGCCTGGGGGGTGGTTGATGGGCTGCTTGCTTCGATGCTTCTATAGGAAGGAGGATGATTTGGAGGGGCAGTGGTAATGTTTGTATGTGGATTACCATTAAAGTTTTATGGACTTTTTATTGTTGTGATTGTTATTTTTACAATTGAATGTTGATAATTCTTGGTTGGTCATTAAAAATTGATTTCCCGTACTTTTTTGGGTTTATTAATTTTTTTTTTCATGCTTTTATTGAAATTTTAGTTATTTGAAATAATACATACAATGAACGTACTGTTAAATATTAACTGATTTTAAATATTGTTTACTCGTTTCTACATGATTGGTAAAATATATTTTACAATTTATTTTTGTTCCATTTTTGCTTTTTTACGTAGATCTAAATGCTACAACGGTATTCCTTTTTTTATAGGATTAATTAAATTCTATTCTGTAAAATAGAATCAAAACTTTTTTATTAAAAGTTCTGTGGTTTATGTGGTTAGCTGAAGTACATTTTTTATTTCACAGATTAACAGCTACCAAATGCCGAATCAGTCATTCGTTAAAAATGAATGAATATTACGTTATAGGAGTAAATAAAAATAAAACGACGATAGTAAAACTAAAATACTGAAATTCTTTTTTGGGTCATATTTATTTTATATTAAATTGCTTAAATCTGTAAGACAAAAAAGAAAATATGAATGTATATAGTGATGTTGAATGTATATAGAATGTTGTAAATATATTATAATAAATCCCCTTCATATAAAAGATCAGGATGCTTTTCATTGTTAGCAGTTCAAACCTTTTGTAATTAGCTGAGTCAGCTCCGATTATTTTTTGATGTATATTAGTGATTTTCAAATGCCGGTCTGGAGACAGAATCGAAGTTAATTTCATGCTTTGATGCTAAATGAGCATACTAATCTTCAATCGCATAGCGGCCGCATAATCTACTTATATATTAAAACATATAAAACATCTAGTTAACAACTTCAATAATTTTAGAGAATTTATTGAATTATACAATATATATTTTGTCTTTATTACCCTTTGCTTTAAAAGAAACAAAAAGTTACGATCAATTAAAATGTGCAGCATTTTGCAATAAATCGGTAAAAAGACTTGGGGTTTAACGGTTTAATTAAACATTTATAAACAATAATTCACATTTCCCACTTAACTATTCATGCAATCTAAATTTTCCTTATTGTAAGCACGAGAACCATTCGAAAACAGCACGAACCACAAGCAGTCAGAATCCTCAGCCGGCACAGCATTCCTAGCTCGAGTCTCGATCAAAATCAACCAGCAGCCGTACTGCTGTTCTGAAATTCCGCGCAAGGGCGTCGTCGTCGAAATTCGTCGCGAAGCTCTCACGGAAAAATGCGCGCTCGAGGAAAATGCGCAAAGTATTCGTCGTACCGCATTCTGGCTGCGGGTGGAAATCCTGCGGTGCTCTGCGTGCATATGTGTCTATGTGTGTGTGTGTGTGTGTGTGCACATGTGTGTATGCGTAATTCGACGACGCGCAGGAGTGCAGAGCACACTTGTCGATCGTTGGGGTTGGATTCCTGAAGCGCAAGGTTCTAAAATAGAGCGTGCCGCTCTCGCATTCCGCTTTTATTAGGATCATTTTGTCTTGGGTCGATCCGAAGGCCCAAGTTCGTTAGTAGCGGAAAATTTGTTTGGTTTGGACTTTAACGTGTTTGGTTTTGTATTTAAGAGGGAGTAAAAGAGGGATTATTTGCGGTAATTTACGTTTGATAGATCGTGTAACGAGTGGCGGTTAATCATAAGTAAGAGAAAAATGGTGACATGAGAAAATTGAGAGGTGGACGAGCGTGTGGGAATTGACCCAGGGAACTAATGACCGCTCCGAGCAAACTGGATAATGTTTTTTTGATTTACATTCCGAATCTTATTGCTCGGTAAAGTTTAACTATTAAAGTAATTACCTATTAGGCTATTCTAATATGCAATTTGTCTTATTAATTGGCGTGCTCCGCAAACAGTAGTCAACCGTTTGAATCTCAAGTTATCTATACAAACAATTATGCGAACGCATATAAGGAGCTAATTAAACACAAGAACTGCCAGAGCAAGATGTAAATTTTAATCTCGCGGCAATTATAAGCCAGAAATATTCGCAAACAAACTACTTTGCCGCAGAAATGTATATCTGCTTAACTTTCTTCAAATAAATGTTTCCAGCGTCAGCTCGATTATTATGTAAACATTCGGCGCAACGTTAGCCGGGCTAATAATCGCGCTCATAAAACAAAATCCCCGGCTAAAAAACGTTCGCAGGCAATAATTTCTAAACCGTATTTCCGCGACTCCGTAACCTCGTCCTTTTTATCTAGCCCGCATATCTATGTGGGACCGATTTTTTTCCGCCGCGGTCAGCAGTCGCTGTCCGTCTCTTTCTTTTCCCAGTCCCATTCCAACGTTTGCCCGAGAGCAGCAAACGCTGCCTTTCGCTGGCTCGTTTTCGCCGAAAAATGCCTCATCGAGGCGAGAGAGGCGACGTCAAAAAAGTCGCGGCCGCAAAAAAAAAGAGAGAAAGAAAGTCAGAAGAGGGACTTTCGATTTTATCGGGCGTTGCCCGATTATGCCAGCTACACACACGTAGACGCGTGCACGCGCGCTCGTTTTCGAGAGACCGGAGGCCCGCCATCAGGACCTCGGGGCATCCAGAGAGAGAGAGAGAGAGAGAGAGAGAGAGAACCTGCTTCCGAGCACGTTACACTTTCACCCGTGGGCCGAGCGATAAAAATCGCCGGTCCTCTTTGCGCACGCGCAAGCAAAGTATATGGGGGTCAATCGCGGCGATATTGCACTTTAATTGAGACAGGCCGTTCGGCTGCGTGTATTGCGCAACGGAGGAACGTTTTCAGGAGAATATAGATCGTAAAAGCGCGGGATGCGAGGGAGAGCCGATTGTGCGCATTGAAATCGGCGCGTGTAATTATCGAGCGAAGGGGAAAATTTACGAGCGCGCCGGTGCGGCTGCTGCGCGGAGTTATTAGGAGTAGGCTACTGTATCAAGGCTCTGGATGGGTGTTATTTGATACTCGGGTCTTTTTTTCTTTTTTTTTACTCTTTTGGTATGCAAGGCTCGAAGTAATTGAGGGAGTAGTTCGGAGAGAGGCCGGCCTGCTATTATGATATTAATGAGTTTGATGATTTCGCGTTTAATGCTGGGTTTCGATTTCTACGGCGGACTTTTGTTTTCTGGTTATATGCAGAGTTTTCGCGGAAAGCGGTGTTTATCGAGTTACGCGGGAGAGTGCAAACTCGGAATTGGGACAAATTAATGCCGCGCCGCTGCGGGACACGCATTTGTACATTTTTTACGAGCCCATAAGCGCAAAAAGTATTTATTCAATTTGGTCGTTACGGGACAAAGGAAACAGAAAGCTCGTATTATAGTTATTCCGAATTTCTCTGAAATTATTGTATTTTGGCTTGGAATAATTTTGCGTAATGAACTGTAATTATTTATTTGAAGTGCGGCTTTCCTCTTTGCCACCTATCAGTTTTCTTGTTAAAGCTTCTGTTTTACTTCGCAGGGGTTATTTAATTTTCGATTTTGTGTAATGGCACAATATTGCAAGCTATAATAAACATCTTCCTAGAATGCATTTGTTAATTAGAGAATATAAATATCTAACATAAAATACGTAACTGGAACTAGCGTACTACTTTCAGCAAACTAAGTTTATGAAAAAATCTTTCGGAATATTCACTTTTAATAACTAAGAAGTCAGTTACGCAAAAAAGCAATAAACATAAGGTTTAAAATAAAAGATAATCATTAAGCAAAAAACTTTCGATTCACAACTCCTTAACATTCCCGGCGCTTACGAAATCACAAAATTTACGTTCCCACGTCACCGATTACTCCAAACTCTAAATCGTCCGTGCAAAACAGCAGCAAAATCACTTGAAACTCATCGACCTAGCGCGCCGGCAAACAATGACGTCAGTCCCTGTAGCATCTCCGTCGCACTTGACTTCAAACTCGCAGTCGGAAGAAAAAGACATTCAGTGGCCAAAAAGACAAAAGAAAAGGAAAACGTCAAAGAGAAAAAAAGCGCAAAAACATTAAAAAGCGTTGGCGAGTAAGAAACGCAAAAAGGAAAAGGAGGAGCAGGAAGGCCGGGAATCAGGTCGCGGCGAGTATCTCGATTTGCGGGCTCTGCGTGACCGCGAGAGAGCCGGGTTATAACATTAAACCGCTCGGCGGCAGCGCGAACGCGGGGCGAGTATTGACCCGCATAATTTCAGAGACAGTCATGTGAGTTTATGCTAATGCCTCGGGGCTGCCCGCAAGAGAAACACGACTACGCGTATGACGAGATCGAGGTTTCCTGCTCAGCTCCTATAGAGCGAGAGAGAGAGAGAGAGAGAGAGAGTCTTTATATTACGGGCTCATCGGTGCGTGTATCGAATTTCGAGAGAGAGAGAGAGAGCCAGGGGAGCGGATGGGACCAGCCCGCTGAACTGTTTGCTTTGCAACCGGTGGTCGAGTTAGGAAGTGTGATTCAAGATTACGAGGGGGGAGAGACGCGCGGTGCTTGTTTACTTTCGGGCGGACCGCCGGCTTTAAGGTTGGCGTAATGTTAATTTGCTTAGAAAGGAGCTGGGCCTGGGATGACTATGGTTTCTACTAATTATTATGCAAACTTTGGTTACGTCGATGATGTTTGGACTTCTTGATGGATGGAAAGAGTTTTTCGGTTTCTTGCTTTTTTTAATATACCGATATTGTCGTGTCGGCTCGGAAGTATTTATCGGGCTTTCTGTAAATTGAAAGTGACTAGTTTTAATGGAACAACTTTTTTTCTGTGCTCGAAGATGATTGAGCGGATCGAATTCACAGATTGAGCTTCGATGATATCTTCTGGAACACGTTTTGACGTCTGCTGCTTTTATAACAAGAGATGCAAACAGTATTCACTCTGTCGATAAGCAATGAAATTCTTTACATAAGCTAAAAATAAATACTTTATACTAATGGCTGTACTGCTAATTGTATATGTAGCATCATAAAACACTTTCCATTAGGTCAAAGCAATGCATCATTATCAACCATAATAACTCAGGTATAACGAAAGTCATCAATTAAAATTACGCTTGATCAATACTCTAGAAAAAACAACAATATGCTTCTTCAAAGCACAGTACCTCCGTAAGTGCTCAATTAAGAAAAATCACATAGCGTCCGTTTTCGTTATTTTCATGCCGATCTTTCCTTATCTATCTCTTGCGCCTCAGTAGCTGGACCACCGGGGCTGACCCTCCGCGCGCCTAGATCGCATCGCTAAAGAAAGCTCAGGCAAAGAGAGCAGTAGCTCGCCCCGTCTAGATCGGACCAGCGCGATATATTTTCGGCGCTCGACGGGATACCCTTAGAAGTATATTGATTGGCTGGGCAAGTTAATTGGGGCCAATGAAGAGAGTATTCCGGGATACCGGAGATAGAAGTAAGGAAAGACGAAGGCTTGGAAGTGATGGAAGGTGTCGCGCCTTGATAATTGCTTATGATATGAAATGGAGATTGTTCGATTAGAGTGAAGATGTTTTGAAGACTATGTGGTAAGTGACTTTTGGGTGCAGTCTATATTTATCGTAAAACGGTTTCTGATTATTTCTAATGCGGCGTTGAATGCTGCTGAGTCTGCTGCTCAAAGAAGTATTTAAATTTATTAAGTGAGAGGTCTTCTGAACAGATCCGTCTTCTGATAGCTATGCTGGGTTCAATAAAAACTCTAAGTAGGCATGCCGTCAAAACGTCATCATGCATAAATGAAATGTATGAGTTTACAGAATGTATCGTTTGATAGAGCATGCATTATTAATTATTTAGCGATTGAAATGCACTGCATTTGTATGGAATCAATATATTATCACTTTCATTAAATTTTGGCTTTGTTAATTGATTTTTAAATTTAAAATTTTTTTTAAAATTAATGTATTTCTATTTTTCATAAGTAGATAGAATCCGCAAGCTATCAGACGAATAATCAGTTAGAATATAAGCCGTAATAAAATCCAAGCATAAATCTTCATTTGGCATCGTTAAACCGAATCCGATAGCGACAACGCCAATAAAAACCAAACCAAACCAATTTTCCCATCCCGTGTAGCTCGACAGCTTGCTCAAGCTCCAAAACGACGAGCCATTAAATCCGCTCTGCACAAAGAAATCGCTTGGCTCGGCCCGATAATGAATCCAATTACCGGAATAATAATAACCGTGCGCCGCTCTGCCTCTCTACAAACTCGCAACAAAGGAAAATCTTGGCACCCTCCTCTGCATCCGTAAAATCTTAACGTCGCGCAAAGGAAGACATTTTCGATGAACGAGCCGAGCTCTGAATGCGCGAAATTCGCTCGCTCGCTCGCGCGCGCTCCGGCTCTTCTTTCATCTCGCGGACCGATCGACGGGGAGGCTTCTTCTCTTCCCTTATTTTCATTCAGCGAATTCAACTCACGCCTCGTCACAAGCGCAGGCTCTGTAACAAGCTGATTCCCAGTGCAGTCTACGACTCTTATGCGCTCCTCTCCTTCCCCTTTTATTCTGCGCGCCTTCCTTCCTCTTGTCCTCTTGCCTCCGATCCTTTTTCCTCTGCTCCAAACTCCGGCTCTCTCTCTCTCTCTCTCTCTGGCTGCTAGAGCTGCAAGCGTGTTTCTCGGCTTCTCCTCTTTCTTTTGCGCGCAATTCTCTTTCAGCGCAGATTGTTCTGACATTATCGATGAAAGATCTGCTTTAACGGCCTCTCGTCCTTCTCGACTTTTCTATAGCCGATTGCTGTGATAGTGTTTTGTACGGAGGATGCGCCTTTATGGCTAATCAAAGCGTCTTTTATTCATAAAATAGAAATTTTCAAAGTCTCATTAGCTTATTACAGAAATTTACGGCTATGCGGCGGATCATATCTTTTTAAATTGAAAAGCCTGAAGCATAATTTAGCGGATTTCGAATTTCGTCGAGGAGCTACAGAAGAAGATAAAAAAATATTGAAAGCACGCTGACACGTTACAATCAAGTGCCCGGTCTGAAAGCTTGTCGGGACAAATATTTTCGAATGTATGCAAGCATCCTCGAAAAAAAAAAGTTTTATACACTTGGAAACGGAACGAGAGCAGGCTCTATATCCATCGATCATATCTGAATGAGTTTCTAGTAGTCTACTAAAGTCTCACCATCTCGACTCTTCGAAATAAATTTATCGGAAAGTCGTAACCGCGAAGAACTCAATTTGTATAGCGTTAATCACTTCTCAGAATGCAAATATGCATCGTATTAACGGTATCCCGAATAAACTCTCTTTTTTCCCATTAGCAGATATTCCATGTGATTTTTGCAAGCCAAGATAGAATCTAGTGAGTTTTATCAGCCGCGAATTAACGATAGCTCATATAAGTAATCCTTGGCCCCGATATCCCCGAAGCTCGATTCCTTATCCAGCGACTGAAGCTCATCCACTCAGGCATCCCGTCAATTTCATCGGGCGCATTCGCCTGCATCGGCGTCGCGCTCGCGTCCTTTCGCCGTAATTTTCCTCTCCTCCCCAGAAACGCACGTCCCTTTCTCCGTTCTCTCGGCGGCACTCTCCTTTATTTTCCTTTCTCCGCACGCCCCCTTTAGCTTGCCGCACCACCGGAGAAAGTCCGGCTCGGCTGGAGGGGCTTTTCCGCACCTTTTGCCTTGCGAGAGAGGAGGAGGAGGAGGAGGAGGAGGAGGAGAGGAGCAGACTCACCACTCGCAAATGATCTTCCACGCGGAGCGATCGTCCCTGCTTGTATTTACAAGCTAGTGGGGGGAGAGGATAACTGGAGCTTCCACGCGGAGAGCGTTAAGTCGAGCGGAGCTGGCCGGCCGAGGTCCAGTAGGACGCTTTCAGCTGCACAAGCTGCGCTACTCACGAGCAGCCGTGCAGAGTAGTTGACGCGCGGACGCTTGCTAGACCGGTCGCTTAGCGCCGTGTGTGACACAAAGATCTGAGGAGCCTGTGCGCTTAATCATTGTTGAGCTGTTCGACATTAGCAACGGAACGAGCTTGCCAATCTGATTTTGAGGAGAAAAATCGGTATCGTTTTTGCTGAGGGACCGGTGCGACTGAAGGGTTCATGCGTTAAACGGGAGGACATGACGCTGCTCCTCCGCACGGTGGTAATGATTGAACTTATTTTTTTACCGAGTGTTATGTTTAAGATGCACGGGCTTTTTACTTTTGCTTTTTGCAAATTTTTTGGACCTTACGGATATTCATGTAAATGTGCTGCGAACAGTGTTAAATTTGGTGTTTTGTCAGCTTTGCCGGCTGTTGCATTATGATAATGGAGGTTCATGGTATAGTGCAGCATTACAAGTGGATTTAATTAATTGATTAATTTATTGGATTTATTATCGTAGAAATAATTCTTAGATTTTTAACATAATATACAAGAATTTATTATAAGTGACTTTTTAATAGTAACAATTTACATAGATAAAGCAATACTAATGATAATGATAATAACACTAACGCTTCAATGTATTCCAAATTAAATACTTATGGTAATAGGTTTGGGGTGGGAATTTCTTTTTATTTTATATTTTTTTCGAACATAATTTATGACAATATTAACTTCATTTCACTGAACATTAATTCAATATTTATTATGGGATTAAGTCACGTATACTTATAAAAGATGCGTAATAAAAAAGTTTCACTTTTAAACTTCACATTTATTAGAGATTATCGTTATATAATTTAAATTTTATATTATTTTATCTCAAGAATAACATGTGATTTAAATTACATTGCGATAAAAATTTAGCACTTACTATACTAAATAATTGTTACTTTTAATTTAAACTAAAATAAAAGTAATTATTGACATTTACATTAAAAACAGTTATTTTAATATTTTTTAAAATTCAATTTTAATTAAGGAGGTTATTACAGTATTTTTTCAATTTCAGATATTGTTAATCATAGAAAAATATATGTAACAACATAGTGATCAATTTTGTAATATAGTACAAAAGTGTCATTTTTTACTTCGGTTGCTAAAGGGCATAATTTTGTTTACTATAAAAGTATGGGTTTTTTATATTCGCAGGGACATATTTATTTTGAAACAACAATTTTAATTAAAATAACATTTACGTATTTCAACAAAGCATCTGTTGTTTTATCGTATATGTTGTTATATTAATCACACATGTTATTGATTGTATCAAACCTTTGTGACATTAAAAGTCAAGCTATCAGTTAACAACCATAAATTGTATCTTAATATACCTATATCGATAGATTTTCATAGCCCTGTTTCTATTAAAATAATAGCATTCTGCCCAATTATTGTTATTACACTTAAATTAATTTAACAAAAGCCTTTTTATGAAAAAAAATATTTAAAATTTCAAACCTAAACTCATTTCTAAGATTCCATAATACTCAACGGAACAACGATCGTAACCGAAAGCCATAAAGTCTCTTTCTCATCAAGATCAAGAGAAGCCGAATATCCCGCTTCCCGTTTGCATTTATTCCTCCCCTTAGCTGCCCATAAACGCCAAATTTTACGAGCGATCGATCAGCCGGAAAAGATATAATCGATCCCGCCATATTCGATTTCGGCGCCACACTGCGCTACGTATCTCAGCAATAAACGAATGCATCTGACCCAGTTGCGCTAAGCGTCACCCGATCGCATTAATCTAAATAGCTCGCTCGCAGGGGATATCTCCTTTTTTATCCCACCATCGAGTCTTGCCTTCTTTTTACACAAAATCAAAGGGGGAAAAAGTCAGCCGGCTATCCGGTTCCCGCTCTGCAAAACTTGATATTCATCGAAAAGTCCACGCGCACCTTGTAGAAAGTACTTTTTTTACAGTCTCACAATCGGCCGGACGAGATCGTCGCCTTTTTTTTCGTGTCTTGCCCCCCCCCCACCTCCCTCCCGCATACACACAGGCCTCTCTCCGCTTCAACCTTGAAACTCAAATCGAGCCGGTCACTCTCGCGATATACTTTCTTCGGGAGGACCGGCGAGTGCATCTCTCGGAGAAAGTCGCAGCGACTGCAGCCGCCTCTCCCTGCCAAATACGTCGAGACGCGTGTCCGGTTCTCCCGACGCGCACTTCTCTCGGATCCTTCTCTCTTTCTCCTCCTGTCGATTCTTCTCCTTCGTCCGGGCTTCTCTTGACTTTTTTTTTTTAGTGGCGGGCTTTTCCGGCGCGCGAGTTATAAAGCCGGAAATGGCCGTTTTTCAGTGCTCTGCCCACGCCGCTGCTGCTGATGCTGCGGAAATTATACGCGGGCGGGCCTGTGAGTGCTTAGACGCGTAATATATGGAACGGCGCGTGTCAGGTTCAGTCATAAAAAAATTTTGATCGTTAGAGCTCGCTGGAGAAGGTTTTTTTGGTGGTTTTTCTTGTGTCGGCTTTTATTCGCGAATAACAAATGAAACAGGCGACATTATATTTTACGGATGAAGCGATATTCGAGCGGGCTATATTCGTCGACTATCTCGATTTTGAAAGATCGAATCGAACAATTGACAAAACACCGCTCGTCCGTCGTGTCGATTTTTATCTTCTCTATGGCGCGAAATACGCCGACCGGATGAGCGAAAATTTTTGAAAGATTAATGGAGCCAACTTATACACGGCAGTAGCTTTCGAGCTTTCAAATTTAATGGAATCACATATAGTCGATGGCCGTTGTTGATTAATATTTAAACGTCGCTGTCGCGTGATTGATATTTGATATTAATACTGAATATGACGCTCTGGCTCGCGTGTGTCGCCCCTGCGTATATACAGCTGAATATTGCCCGCTCCTGATGAAAGCTTCATCAGCGGACGAGGCTCAAAAAGCTTCCGGTACAATGGATTTTCACAGAGCCATTGATAGTCGAGACAATGCGGAGTCATGATCATTCAAATAATGTCACCGAGTCTTCGTTAATGAGACATATTACGCTTTTCATTATAATACGCACTTTTTCTTAATTAGCTATGTAATTTTCAGTTGTTGATCGGAATAGTTTGCCTTTTACATCGTTCGCTCAGTCGAGTAATTAATTTCTGTGAAAAAATTCAATTAATTAAATTCTTTATGAAGTCTCGAAGAATTACGACAAACGCAGGTCCGACATTTACGAATTTGATCGCAGTTTACAACTATAGTATTAAAGATAAAAAGAAGTAGAATTAGCAAGGAAATAACGTTATTGTCCCTTTGGAATGTTTTTCTGGCGGTACGGTAGCTTGCATTCCCTTTGTGAATTGTTTAAACGGCTCAAACACTTTCACGCCGTAAATTAATCGGCTAATCTCGCGTCTCTCCCGAAGCGACGTCTCCAACGCGCTTCCATGGCTCGTTCGTGTTTTTTTTCCTCTTTGCCTTTCTTCCCCCGTTTTAATTAACGACTAAAATGTTTACAGGCGCGTCGGACAATTTCCTTTACAACGCCATAAGATTTATGTTGTCTCGGGCACGAAGTGGATCGACCAGTAGCAAAGTGCGAGGCATCTCCCAAACGACTTTAAACGCCCAGGAAAGTATGTCAGAAATGAGAACTATTCTAACTTTCCTGGCGGCCGGCGAGGTCCGCTCCTCGCTCGTAAGACGGGTTTTCTTGTATATCCACCGCGAGCTTTTCGCACTGGCGCGCGCTTTTAGTGATCGAGCGCAGTTTCGGATTGAATCGGATTTTTTGGCCGCAAGACCGTTTGGAAAAAAAGAGTGGATATAGGAACAAAGAGGCGACGAGGCGACGGCTGCGAGTAACTTAATAGAGAGCTTTGCTCGTTCTTCCAGAAAATGGAATTGAAGCGGTGGGGAGGAAGGAGAGAAAGAAGAAGTGCTAACTTTGGCTAAGCTGCAATACTTTTGTTTTTATTCGCGAGATTAAATGGTTCAAATCACGTATTGTGCGTTATTCTTGTCGCTTCTGCCAAGATTGCTGGATTGGATTTTTTTAGCGAGATGTGTTTTTTGGACTCGCAAAAATCGATCAGCTTAAAGTTTTAAACTTTAAATATCAATAGCTGATGAACAAAAGACAAATATGTCAGGATTGATATTTTTTCTATCTTTCTGCTTTAACAAGAATTGCTGCTCTATCCGAAGAATTTTATTACGTTACTGAGTTTATCGCCAAAAAATTCTGCGGGAGAAAGTTAATAAATCGTAAAGCAAGCAAGCTTCGATAAACATTCGAGTAATCTCTTCATTATTTTAGCGCTTAGATTTCTCTCAAATTTATTTGTAACATTCAAAAGTATTTTAAAACTATTTATTTTTCCATTGTATCAAGCCGAACTCTCAACATTACTCAAATTCTAAAAAGCCAAAGTAAACTCACGCATTAATTAAAAAAGTCAGAGCAAATATTAACCCCCGGCGTTTTAACTATTTTTCAAAAAGGAAAAATTTCCTTCATAATTAACAGTTGATCACATAATTTTTCCTAATCCACAAGCCAAGCTCGGCTTTCCCACGAGCAAACAAGATTAAACGGCCTAGCAGCCGGAAAAAAATTCGCCCGCGGCAATTAAAATTGACAAACAAATTAATCGGTAAAAGGCTTGCCCGGTAATTTCCCTTCGGAGGAAGAGTTTCCGCGGCGTAACCGGCGTTATGACGACGGAAAAAGCTTTTTTCCTCGAGGCCGGCGCTTGTTGCGCAATTTCACGCGACGGAACAAGGCGCGAGCTGTACACACATTAGAAAACGCAGCGCGCGCCGGTCAGGTATACCTGTAGCTGTACATTATATACTTTCATCGCCGCGGCGGGTGAAGCCGATATTATATATCGAGGCCAATAGGCAGTTTCACTGACCCAGTAACCGATATCGAGCCTGCGGAGACTTGGGTGTAAGAGCGCGAGCGCGAAAAAAGGGAGGGCTATGCGAAATTTTTGAGATTGCCGAGCGCGAATGCCGGGGATAGTTACGAAAAAAGTTTATTGCTGATGAGGAGAGCGATTGTTTTTAACGATCGGTTTTGAGGTATTAGAGATCGGGCGCTCGGAGCGATTTATTGTTTCTTAATACTTTCGAGCCCTCGGGAGCTTTCGAAGCGTTTTAGAGCGAAGAGATTAGTAAGCTGTAATTTTGGTATTAGCTTGATTGAAAAAATTAAAGGGTTTTAGAATTTGGTATGTCTATTAGACGGTATTGGCAAAAAACGTAATTTCGTTTAGGACGATTGGTACATTATGTAATTACTGATTACAGATATGGAGATTATACAATCTTTTAGATTGATTCAAAAAAGTCTTTTAAAGTAATTGAATACAAAAACTCTAATTAGATTTAATTAAAATTTGAATAGAATCTACCCACATGTCTGGCCAATGCTCGTCCTCTATCTACTGATTAAATTCATAACAATTTGCCGTCTACTAATCAAACATTTCATCCAACTAATTAATAATTTTTTGATCTACATTTCTCACTGAGAGAAGCTATCCTCCATATATTAAGATCTAATCGCTACCGTTGACTCCTTATCTCCCTACATCTTCATTAGAAAACTTCCTCGTCCTATCTTATCTCAGCCGATCCTTCCCATCGATAAAAACCAGTTCGCGCGACTCCACATCCCACGCGCTCAACGAGATGTAGATGATCGAGCAGCCGGCGCTAAAACAGTTATACGCCGCCGACTATACCCGTCCGACCGGTGTGTATACTGCACGTACACAGCCGAGCGATTCGCGCGAAGGTGAATGTCTCGGGCGTACGTGACCGTGAACGTGGGCTCGTCTCTTTCATTCAGCCTCGGCTCGAGCTTCAAATTATCGCCGAGATTTTTCCGCGCAACTCGACGGCTGGGGAAGAGTGGAGTTTCATTTTTTTACGATCGTTATAGTCGATGTGTCGCCGGGAATGTTGGAGAGCGCTGAGTAGAAATTGATTGGGTGATGGTTTTGAATTAGTGCTTCCTCGAGGATATAGTGGGCTCGCGTGATTTTTTCATTACTTCCTAATTCCTTGAGTGAAAAGGGGAAAAACTGCGGGATTTATACTTGGAATAGAAAGTTCATTTGCAAAGTAACAGTCGAAAACTTTCGCGCTTTTTGTATCAGCGTTAAAATTATGCCGCTCAAAATTCACTCGCAATCTCGCAAAACATATAGATATCCACGAGTTTATAATATGTTTCGCTGAGTTTCACTCCTTTTTTCTGGCTCGTTTGCATTGGCTTTTCTATATTTACATACGTTAGCCTCTATCCAAATACTGTAATAAGCTATCATTTTCTTTAATGCCACCGATAAAGTCAACCATTCGCTTCGTAAAAGCGGTATTCTAGCGTAGTAGGCGTCGGTTAATTCTAGTCCAACCTACTTTGTACGCTATTACATTTCTCACGTTAGAATTCTAAAGATTTTAGCCTGAATGGCTTAAAGATAATCCACGTTCTAAGAAATCAGTTGAATGGATTTTATGAATTTCAATGAGTAGAACAATTCGAGAGTCAACAGAGCCGCGCATAAAAGCCGGAAATCTGTAGAAGTAAGTTTTATCGAGGAAAAGTCTTCCTGCGCTCTATCAAAACAGTCTTTTCTTGTAATAACAAAAACAAATCTTGAATAAATTGAACTTTTATATCCGATTTGGAGAAGCTAACTATTATCCAAACAGGCTATCTATAAATTTTGAAACTAAACTTCAAAATTTGTTCTTACTTCTCACTTTTATTCTTAATTAAATTCGACTGAAGTCTAATTTATTTAGCTAATAGTAGGATAAATTTATCAGATAAATGTAAATCTCATTAAGAAGATCCAGTTCCAGCGAGATCTGGTTACTTCTTTACGACGAGATTGTATTCAATAAAATTGTTTAATCAATCGTTAATTAAACTGAACGTTAAATACCGCTCTTAATTTACCCCCGTTTTTCGTGAAATTGATTAAACGTAAACTTTGATTTCTTGCGAACCTGATAAAGTCAGTCATAGATAGACCAGCCATCATTCGTGATGCTCGTTTCCAGCTTTCTTTCTAGAAATTAAAATAAACATCTGAAAGCCGTTTTAAACTCCAAGATAATTTCCACGTCTATTCCCAACCATACGTTTCCGCGTGTCATTCAAACCCCTATAATATTCCTGATTCCGCTAAGGAAACGTCCATATCCAAGCTCATTTGCAGCCCGGTACAATCCAGCCTCATTACTCAAGCACATCCGATGATTGAAAAAGCGTAAAAAGTGAATTTAAATCAGCGAAAATAATCAGCGCATTAGCATGAAAAGATAAAAAAACAGCGTCCTCTCATCTTCCGGAAATGACGTTCGTGAAAACGACAGGAGTAGTCCGACTTTACTCGCATATCGTATCAGTATCCTCGGAACAATGGTTCGCGCACGCTCTACAAACGTTGAGCTCGCGCAGGGGAGATAGAGTAAAAAAAGAAGGAGCAATGGAGAAGAGTAACGCGATGAATCGAGTGCCAAACCTAATAACCTCGTGGCCGCGCGCGGAGGCCGGAGAAAACAATGGAACCCTGCGCCAGCCGAGAGCAGGAAAGGAAAGAGGCCGGACGCTCCTATCGATCGCCTCCACTCTGTGTTCGTATACCCTGCGCGGATTATCCGATAGCCGGATCTATATATAGCTATATAAAGTAGCTAGTCAACGGTTTGATGAATAAAATCGCACGACTCCTTGCGCCGGGTATATTCGACGGCGTTAATAGAACGAGCAGAGAAACAGCGGACGAGGGAGAGCGTATATAGAGCGTCGGAAATAAACCGAGATTGATCGAGGCCGAAAAAGTAGAAAAGGTATATATATGCCCTGTATGTATCCTTGCGAGTGCGCGCTTGCTCGCTTCCTTAGACGTCCCGGGAGCTTTGGCCTTTAGTTGGATATTTTACGAGCCCTCGCACATATCCCCGACTTTTCCGCGGCTGCAGTCCCTCGCGGCGCTCTCCTGCACGTCTCAATTATTCAGCCTTCAATCTACTCAGTTCGCGTACTTAGCGATGAACGCGAGCCGCTACGCGAGTTATACGTTTTTTTTGTCTTCTCTGCTACCGCGACGCCTTTATGCCTGGCTATACGTGTACGTTTTCTTTTCTTTTTTCTTTTTTTTTTGTTCTTTTGTTTCTTTGTGCAGGGCGCGCGCAGAGAGGAGGAGAGGACCGCGGCTAGATTTACTCTAGCAGCGCGCGCAGTCGGAAAAACGGCGCTTTTGTGATAAAAGGATTTTACCGAGTAGTAAATTCTGTTGAGGTGGGAGAGCCTGAGCGTTTCGAGCTCAAAGGAATAACAGCTTTATTTACTTAGAAATTGATGAGAAATAACTTCTTTGTCGCTTGCCGAGCTAAAGGATTTATGCCGCCTTTTGATAAAAGCGAGCGCGAGAGGGCGCGCTTTGTAATTGAAGGACTCTTACCTTCTTCGTTATTTTTTTTTTTTTCAAGTCCGGACAGGATTCATTAGTCGATGAGGCATGGAAATTAACCGAATTAAGATTGGACATGAACATAATTTTAACGCAGTCGTATTGATAAGTTTAAATTCTTGGTTAATGAATGAGTTTCATGATTGTTTTTTTACAATCCAAAGACGCATAAATAGAAGTTTAATCTAATTATATATTCAAGTGTCTATTTTTAAATCAAGATTGAAAAATATTAGTTTTGCTATATATAATCTTACTTTTATAAATAATTTATTAACATTCGAAATCAGTATCTTGATTTATTCAAAGTGACGTGAATATTCGATGTATATCTATAGTTAAATACCTACGCAGGAATCTTAAGTATAAATTTATAACTTATTAACGCTTAGGAGTAAATTTAGTCCATACTGCATTTCAAGTATGAAACTTGACATTTCACTTCCTATTAACGAAATAACACACGTCACCTAAATTATTTCACACTTTTCCATTTAAACTCCGCATTTCGCGAAAAACTCTATTCTCCCCGAAAGGTCCTGTTTCGATCGAATTTCCCAAAAAATCTCCAGCCCATCCCGTCATCACCTCCGCCGTCCCCTCGAATCCCCGGAACCGCCTCGGCATATGCGATCAAGAAAAAAAAAGAAAAATCAGCCCAACGAATCAAGCAGCGAACAAACACATCAGTTGTCAGCGACATGTCTTTGTATGCGCGAGCGCGCCTTATTCAAAATAGAGAGCTCGCCCCTGGCACAGCCCCCTCCTTTTTCTCCCTTTGAGCGAATTCCAAGGAGCGATCCGTCCGGAAGAATGTATCCTGGCTTCGAGATTTCCATAACAGTGGCCCAGCCCTCCGCGGAGCCTAATATCATATCCGATGTACGTGCCCGCGGCCACAAAGCAAAACCACACCAGGATTACGCTGGCGGCCTTATGTAAATCGCGCCCGCTTCTCTCGCTCGCGCTCCCGAATTCGCGGAGAATCTCAATTTCCTTCCCGACCTAGCAGCCCTTCCCCCCGCGCTGCCTACGAGCACCCTTTGTCTTTCGGCTTCTCTCTCTCTTTCTCTCTCTCTCTCTCTCTCTCTCTCTCCCTCTCTGTGAGGCGGCTCCGCCACTGACGAGCACACTGGGCACCTTCTTTGATGCAGTCAGAAAGAGAGGCAGCTTTGACTGGGATGGAGGCGCTCGGCCAGGTTTTCTTTGAGGGAAAGGGTGAGGGGATTTTGAGTTTACGCGTGAATAAATTAACGTGCAGGCGAACGGCAGGGTATTTCGAATCTTTTGAATATTCGTTGCGATTTTGGGGGATTGTGCGTTGAGGTAGAAGGGGAAGGAGGTGATTTATGATCACGAGGATTTAAAAACGTTAAGGGATGAGTTTATGAGCATTAGAATAAACGCGTGTTCTTTGCTCGACCTAATGACGGCTACTTGTAGTATCAAGTTAATGAACCTGAATATTAATCTACCATATCTCTTACAAATACTAATTTATTCAACGAGCACCAGATTCCTTTAATACCGCAATATCCGAGAAACAACGTTTTTCCATTCCGAACCGATCCATCAAGATGTTTAATTCAAGAAAGCATCATTTCGGCGAAGAAAGTAATTTCTCCGTGTAAATAAAATATTCCTCTAAATCATTACAGCCGCGCGCGCACCTTAGGAAGGAACTAGCCGTGTTTTACCATTCTTCCAGATCCAATTTGTCAAACGAAATCCTATGAACGTGCGTGAATGTACAAACCGCTGCGTTTTCGCACACAACGCGCACACAGACTACGAGTACAAATTTTCAAGCGTCAAAAGCGCACCGACCCGTTTACAGTCACGCATGCAAATATACAAATACATATGTACACCATACACAAACGTACACGCACACACACAGAAGCACAAATAAATCCACCATCGGATTTAGCTTAAACCCTAGTGGTCTCTTCGTGGAAGGGCGGGCTAGTTCGCTTGGTGTTTCACCTACATTAGAGCGGAACAGCTTTGATACTTAAAGGGAAGGGGCAGCACTATATACACCACGCGCTATCGATTTAGCGATTACATGGCCTTTATTTTGAGAGAGGACGAGAGCTTTTCGTTGGACCTGAGTCTCCTTATGAGCGCACATACATACGTTTCAAAGGCCAGCGGATGTTTTAGTACAGGAAAGTTATCTGTATAAATTTGAGGCGAATATTAGGAGGCAGGAGAAAATATGTTCCTGCCCCGATTTTTCGGCAGATAGCTTCGTTAAGCGTTTCAAGGCATTGAGAATGAGATGCCCTGAGGGCTTCAAGATGAATTTTCCTTTTACGACCGGCCGGCGCCGAGGTGTTACGGGGCTGTCCCTTAGGGAGGGGCCGAAGCTGAAAAAGTTTACGGGGTCATTGGGATGAACGGTGTGTATAGGGTGGCCATGCGAGATTCCGGATTTGCGCGGGAGAAAGAGCGGGGAGAATCTATTGTGACATAAATATATCGTAATTCGGGTTGGCATAAAAGGATGAATTTAAAACGGAGATAGAGAGAGAGATTAGCATCTTATTCGCGTACCTGCCAGGCTGGAAGGAGGTTTTTATTCGACCCTTTTGTTAGATGAATCGTATATATTTTTTCGAGCTCAAGGACTAGAGCGCCGAACAAAAGAAACAAAGGGCGCATAAAAGAGAGATGATAGAATTATATATGAATTCGGTATTTTTAAAGGATTTTAAAAATTTAAATTTATTAATTTCATTATTAAACGGAGTTTTAAATTTGATCCAATTAGAATTATCTTGCTATTTAAATACATCCTTTCCAAAGACTGTCCAAATATTTTTCACTTACAAAATAATCCCCGTTGTAAAAAAAAAGCAGCAAATTATTTATTTAATCAAGAAACTTCACGATCAACATTTACCATTTACTTCCATTTACTTTTTACAACTTACAACCAAGCAAGCTGCTTCTATAAAGCTCCGTGCCAGGTGCTGTAAAGCGTCTTGCGTTAAATTCTCTCCGTAAAAAAAAAAAATAAGGCGATAATGAAGCGAAAAGGAGAAAAAGTATGAAGGTATGCATTCGCGGGAAGGAGCGGAAGGAGGGAGGGGGGAAACTCATCGCGTACGGGCGAGCTCAGGAAGAAGCGTAAAACGAAACTAAAGAGACTTCGCGGCCAAAGTGCGAAGAAGTCTCTGGCTTGCGCGCAAACTCGAGAGGGCGGGAAGTAAGTCAGCAAAGATAACTTTTGTCATCGGCAGCAAGTATCGCATTAGAAGTTGCCCTCTTTCCTCTCCCTCTCTCTTTCTCTTTTGCGCTGCGTTGCAGTCGACAGGTAACGCGCGCAGACAAGTTAGCGTTCTCTCTCGAAACAACTCTCTTCTCTCTCTCTCTCTCTCCTCGGCTTTCTTTATCTTTCTCCTCTTCCGCACTTTTACGCCCCCTATCTTTCTTATCTTCATCTCATCCTCTTTTTTTAACGTCCCCCTTGCTTCGCTCGCGTTTCTCTTTACTCAACTCTTTTTTTCCGCCAAAGTTCTGCGCGCGACGCGAGCTGACGGCAAGAGAAGAGCAAAGAGAAAAGCAATAAAGAGAAAGAAAATGAAGAGTAAGGTAAGAAACGTCAGCGCGAAAGGCTGCATCCTGTTGGCAGTGCCGAGCGTCGACAAGAGGCCTTATCCTGCAGCGCAATCGAGGAATTAAGATTTAAGCTGTTCAGCCAGGTATAGTCGGTTGGCTCTTCCTCGGAAAATTCCGATTAGAACTCGCGCGCGGTTATCCGCCTTCGCGCCTCGCTGGTTATCTGCGATAAGGCGCGCAAGCTTAATTAAGCCTTCAGTCGGTGGGGGCCCGCGCGCGCAAAAGCGCCGATGCCGAACGCGCGCACCGCGGCAGGATGTTTACTTTGCTGCGCGATACTCCCTCGTAGTGACGAACTTTCGCGCGCGCAGATAAGTTCGCGATTATACAGGAAGGGATTTGGCTCTGAGGCTCTTGCTTTTTCAGGGAGCTGGAGCGAGGAGCTTTCTTGAGTCTGGGGATGCGAGCGTTGAAAGGAGGTAATATCGGCTTAGGTGTAATGAGATGGCTGCGTTAATTAGTGAATGTTTTACAGATTTTTGTTTAATTTGGCTTTTAGCTGCTTTGTTATATGCATGGAAATAATCTGCTGGATCTGGGAGATGGTTGCTATGGAGGGAAATTAAATAATTATTCCTGCAAATAAATTATACGGAATATACGTATAATTCTCGCAGTTTTATGGAGGATACATATAATTTATAATGTTCATTTTCTCTTGTTCGACTGTGCAAAATCATTCATCCGGTGAATGCATATTTACTCGTTTGAAATTATAAGTGGGTCGGACACCTAATTTATATTTGAAAAGCACTGGACGCGCATTTAATTATTACGAGAAAACCAGAACTGCTACTAATGTGGCCATTATGACAAAAATTGTAGATATTTTATTGTATTCCTCTTTTACGTATAACGAATTTAAGTGATAGACATACAAAAAAAAAAGTTAAATTATTAATAATCTGTAGATAATACTCCTCTATTACAAACTATCCACGTATCCTGCTGCATGGTAATTTTAGTTAAAATTTGAAAATTTTAATAGCTTCGTAAATGAAATTTAATGAATATTTAAAGGTTTATTTTATAATAATACTACTAACTGCAAAAAAATGTAATTGTAAGTCTTATTACAAAAACGTATAGATTTATAAGAATATTTGTATTTATCAGATAAAATAAAGTCAATTTCCAATAATGATCGATTGCAACTGAAACGCGTTTCACCGGTGTGTAATTCAATTTTCTCTGATTGCAGGTGGTTGTAGCCATACTGGTGGTATCGACGACTGCTACTCCACCTCCTGGTTATGTTAAGCAGCCCGATAATGACAAGGTAAATATAAACAGAAAAAATCCTACAGCTTTCGTATTAACACAAATACGAAAAAATAAAATTTTCAAAGAAATAAATTGGAAATTTTCATTCTTTGATTTATTATAAATTAGTATTATTTATTAATGAAAAATTAATTTATTTTGATATAAAAATATCTCAAAAATCTGAACTTAATGTATATTTCAATTTCAACGTAAATTATCTTCATTTTATTCACTCATTCAAAGATCGTAATAATAATTCTTTTTCTGAATTTCTTAAAATAAGAGAATAGCAAAAGAAAATCGCTTAGGAGAAGGGGAGCTCTAATCGCGCACGAAATAGAGGAAACCAAAAAACTGAAAGCGCCGCGATGCAGCGATATAACTAGAGCAGTCGGACGTGTGACGAGGAATCCGCGTGCTCTCGCGAATACCACGTTGACACGCTTTTGCCGGCGCGTGTGCGGTTCCCCGCTCTTAATTAAATTTCCCGTTTCAATTAACCACGGAATCCTTACATATTTCCATTAACCGGAAGTTTCGTCGGTTGGCCTCTCGCCGCCCTCAGCTTGCTCTATTGCGCATGCAGATTCGAAAACGTGAGGCTAGGATAAATGTTAAAACGCCGTTATCGCGATTTTTGCGCTTTTTTCGTCTCTCTTCTTTTTGAAGCGAGAGAAGACGAGGACGTGCTGAATTAAAGCAATTTTGGATATTAATGGGATTTCGCGGAAACTAATCAAGCGAGAATATTGCGAAAAGGGGAGAGAGAGAATAATTAATAGAGCAAGGGAAAAATTCGGAAGTAGAGAGGATGGCTTATCTGGGATGATTAGTTTTTAATTAATCGTGTGGATGAGGAATGGGATTGCGAGAAAATTGGGAACAGCCGGATGTAGATTTCTGTCATTCGAAGTATATTAAGGATTTTTAAGCAGAGCTAAATTATTATATGTGCTAAATGTGATAGTCTAGAAACTTGAATGGCCTTTTAACTATTTTAAACGAGTTTGTGATAGGACGGTTATGCATGAATTTGAAAACTTTATGAATATTGTTTTCTACTGGCTTCGCTGTATAACTCTGCTAAAATTGAAGCACTGCTGTACTCTACTAACTGAAAGATGTGTAAAATTTTATATTATCATTAACGTAATACAAACAGTTCTTAAACATTTAACTTTTCTATCTTACGTTACAATTAAAAATTAAATTTGCGATATTTTACTTACTAATATACTTCATGAAATACTTTTTATCATTAATTCTTACATTTAATTTTGTAATATTTGTTTACACTAATTAATACTCTGTAAATCTTAAATAGTGGAAATTCGCACTTTTTACTTTTTAGTGGAGCATTTTGAACTAAAGAGTAAAAGTGCGAATTTGCACTATTTAAAATTTACAGAGTAGATGTTAAATCGGTTGACTCATTAAATTTGCATAAACCAAATTCTATATTAAATAATTCTAATTGACAAGAGCATCAGCGATTCTATTTAAGCCGACAACGTGCCGAGCCTAAAGTCCGTTTTAACGCGCGAACTTTCAAACTCAAGATATTCCAGATTAGCATTCTCGGCCTCGGTATCGCGACGTATCGGGCAGGTGTTTCGCTTTATCCGGGCATCAGAGACGTTTTCTGAAAGGAGAAAAAGCCCGGACACGGCAGCGCCAGCGACACACGTAAAAAGAGAAGAGAAATAAGAAAAGGAACGTAGAGAAAAGTACACGGAACGCCAATCACGCGCGTCAGCGCGAGGAAGACGGCGGCGAGGGGGGTGACTTTTAATCGATCCAGAGCGCGCAGGGCTGCGCGTGCTCGGAAAATTTCCATATTTATAAGCTTGACTCCTTTCTTCGTCTCTGTTCGCGCGCGGCGCTGTCTATTTAACGCGGGCGGGCGCGCGCGCGAAAACTGGGACGCTGAATTCAAATTGCCGCGCGTCTCCTGATAAGAATTCTCGCCAGAGCGAGGACAGGCTTCCTTATTCCACGTCGACGCTCTTCTTCCTTTTTCTTTCGTTTCTCCGCAATCGTCCGTGTACGTATGCGCGCAACCAGCTGCCGCGGGCCAAGACTTTTCTCGGGACCTCTTCTCTCTTTCCCTCTCTCCCTCCCTCTGGGGAGCGTCATAGCTGCAGCAGCGCAAAACGAGCTTTCGCCTGTTTACTCTCGAGCTTCGTTTCTCTCCCCGCTCGCTTCTTTCGCTTTGCTTCTTTCATGCAGTCGCCTGCTCGTCTTGGGAAGAGCATGTGTACGTTCGAGCCTGCAGGACGCCTGGCTTGCAAAATAGACGGCAGCCTGTTTCTATGTAAGTGTATGTACTAGCGATTTATTTTCCGCGGATGTCGATCTCCCGTCTCCTCTATTGAAATAGCTTAGGAGATTATCTGCCTCGGGAATCCAGACGGTTTAACTTTGACGCACGCTGCAGCGAGGACGTCAAGGAGGCGCCGAAGGTTCTAATTAAAGCAGCTTTTCCATTATAGATTGTGTAAATGTTTTCACTTGGCCGTCGCTTTCAGAAGCAATGCTATAAGCCATTTAATGCAGCGTTTCCATACAAAGAAATCAATAGCGTTGATCCTGAATTAATTTTCGCGAAATCACCAAGAGACGCAACTTCTACTTAGCTCCAATCCCCATATCTCCGCTCTCTCGATTCTCGTTAAACCCACAGCCGCGCAGTAGGCAAAATAGAAACGCGCCCAACTCTCGGTGCTGGCATCGGCGATACACAAAGCGCACCTGCGCGACCGAGATGATGCATCGCGTCGAGTTCTCTCTAATACACTCCCGCAGAGATCTGGGTTAGCGATTTGCGAAGGTCGCACCCGGGCTCTATTAGTGTACGTCGTAAGCTCGTTTGCGCAAGTTCGAACAATGGGAGGGGGAGTAGTTGGAAAACGCGATTATCGTACGGATATAATGACGAGCACAAGGTGCTTTTCGCCGAAGCGATGATTATGCGCGTCCGGAAAGTTCCGATCGTCCACTGTGTGATATTATTTGCGTGTTACCTAGGTAGACTATAATAATTGATACGGCCATCTTTACGAGGCTACTGCGCATTTGTAATGGCTAGTCGATGTTGGAGTGATGTTTGAGGGAGCGATTAATTTTTTCATCATGCGTAAAATGTACTTTTGAATAAAGAATATTTTATTTTAATAAGATTATTTGCGATCGTTTTGTCGCTTTATGGAGTTCAAAAATTGAAGAATAAATTTATTAGCAAAAGTTTAAAGATAATTTTACTTGTGCAATTTTCAGGGGGCTATGTATTATAAGTCCATTATATGTTTCAGAGTATTTTTAATAGGATTATTTTAAAGTTGAGATCAAGATCTTTTGATCAAGAAAAAATTTGAAAAAGCTTACTTTGCTGTAAAGTTACGTTAAATTGGAAACCATTACGAAAAAGTAATTTAAAAAATTATACATAAATGATAATTTCATTTTATTAAATTGCAGAAATATTTTAAATTTAATGAATTAAGACTTCATAATATTTTGATTTATATCAATTAAAAGAAAGTTTTTAAATATTCTATATTTTAAAAATTGTGTTTGTATGCTTTAAAAACTTTACTCGGAGATGTATTGTACAACTTTATCTGAATTATGAAGATTATACGAAATACCATTTTGTTTTTTAAGAAACTATAAAATGAATAACAAAAATTAAGATTAAATATTTTTATTTTATTCTCTTGAAGCTTAAAAATAATGGAAAAAAAAACTGAACAACTTTGATACATTCTTCCTTATATCATTTTTATCTAACTATTTATTTATATTAAAAATGTCTGGTCATTAATTTTTTAATTTATTATTTTATGATAAAAAAATAATGAAAATATAAAAAGTTACAATTTTTATAATTTTAAATGTAAAGGATATAGGTTATATCTTCGTTCTAATTCAAAATCATTTTAATACACAAACGTTGTGAGATAACTTTTTTTTTAAAAGTATGCCAAAAATTACTCTTACTTAAACTTAATTAATATAAATTAAAAGAACTGTGCCCTCAATACTAAAGATTAAAACGAATGAATAAATTTTGCAAATATAATAACGTTCTTAAAAATCCCCTAAATCACAGTTTCTCCAACACCCAATTTTCCTTTAGAAACTCCAAAGATAATTCCACTTATAAATTTCAACACCTCTCTCCGTTCCTGGCAATCACTTATCGCTTCACGCCTACAAAACATCACTCAAGCCAGAAGGAAAAAATAAATCAAAGCCGCAGCGAGGAAACCTGAAAAGTCGAGGCGAAGCTTCAAAAAGTACACGTAGAAAGCGAATATGCATCTGCGGAGTCGGGAAACTCGCTTGCACATCCGCGCTCAAGTTTCGCAGCGGTCCACCTGGCGCAGTGGTAACCTCCTTTGGCTCTGCCGCCTCTGTGCATCGCTTTATTTTTTCCCCTTTCTCCTAGCCTGCCGCGTTTCCTCCTTCGGTCGCGCCCCATTTTCCTTCCTCTCTTTTTATTCCTCCTTCGCTCTCGGCGCGCCGACTGCTTTCCACGCGGGAAGAATTTGCTTGCTTCGACTCGGGGAGCGAAAAAGGAAGGGGCACACGCGCCTCCCACACGTACCTATAGATTTTCTATGTCGGAGCGCTCGCGCGCGCACGTGAGGATTTCTCGGATTGGATTTTTGTGAATTCGGAATGAGCCTGGCGCGGGGAGAGGCTTACTTGTATGGCGCGGTTAATTACAATCGTACACGTAGAAATGAAATGTTTCGCCTGTCCCTTTTCTAGCCGGAGGAGCGCGAGTGTCTTGAAAGGAGAAAATCGACCGAATTACGTGCCGTCGGATTTTTTTCTTACCGAGCAGGTTGTTTTAGCCTTTAATGGACTTCTGGCTACAGACAATTTTTATATTATTTCTGGCAGTCTAAATATAGATGGTCGAGATTATCATTCGCGGACGGGGAAATGTTAACTTTCATCCGCGGCAGGCAATTACAAGTTTAACATCGAAAAATGCCGAGAACAAGCACGGCTGCTTACGTGGGGGCCGTGAGACGTGTAATATGCAAAAATATGCAATTCCTACAAAAGTTTGGCTTTTCCCGAGCACTGCGGAATCTTGAAATTGCGCATATTCGTAGCGGTACTCTTTTTCTAATTTAACACTGGAAAAAAAAAGCTTTTCGTGAAAAGTTTACCATGAAAGTTGCGAGACTGAACTATCCTTATAATGAAAATTGCCCCCTCAACGCCCTTAAAATTTTTCACATAGACCGTTACTATATTTTATGTAAAATTTTCCCGCTATGCCAAGATAATTTTCGGCTTTATCCTTTGAAATTCAAAAATTCCCTTTTTTTAAATCTACTTCCAGCTTTACCGGATAAAATCCGCTTTACTAACGGAAACCAACTCTAAATATTCATTTCACATCCCCGCTTGCTTTATCCGAATCAATGGTACAAAAGAACCGTATCCTGCGATATCTGAAAATTTTATCAAACTACCATCTACACACTCGTCAACATTTCCACTCATCTTACCACATGACATTACACATGCGACTATATCCGGCTCAAGCCCACAAATTGGCAAATGGTCCGTGCAGCTTTGGTGTGTGCTTCTACGCTCTCCATACCCCATTGAATTTTATCTATTAGAAGTTGCTGGAACTTTTATTATCGAGACATTTATTACGGAACGCGGGCAAGAGGGGTCAAGAGCGGCCTGGGCCAACATATATGAGGGGGCAAGGAAAGGTATAAGAAGGGGTTGAGGAACCCAAACCGCATTATGAAGCATCGCGCGGCGCGCCTCCTAGATTTATGGCGACACCGACGGAGGATTAATAGCGCACTTATAAGATATTATTAACGGTCGCTTACTGTCTGCCGCCGTTCCTCCTTTGGCCGCATAACCATCTTAATAGCCTAGCGCCGCCGCCGCCGCCGCCGCCGCCGCCGCCGCTCGCGCGAAACTTTCGATGATAAGTGATAAGGGACACTGGCCTGCTACCGCCTGTCTCTCTCCCTCTTTCTCTCTCTCTCTCTCTCCCCTTGCCTCTTCTTCTTTTCACTCGACAAAAGTACGCTGCTCGTTTTCGAGTTGGGATGTAGGGGGAATACTGCTGGGATAAAGGTTTCTCTTCTGTTGTATTAAAAACATAAAGCTTACGATGGAGTTTTGTAGAAATACCTGATTTAAATATTATTATCTGTAAGTGAAAGATGACAGTTAGATCTATACGGAAGATCTTATTTAAAGATTTAAGCGGAAGATGTCTGTGCTGAAGCTTTTGATGCAATTGATGACACAAAATATAAATAGATACCTCACCAGAGGTCACTGTTATTTTCGCTTATCTAAAAGTAGATTTATGATTATTAATTTTTGATTCGAAAAAAAAGAACATCTGGGAAATAGGTCGAGCAAACGAGTCATTAACTTTACTTATTAACAAACAAAAATAAAAATAAATCGGAAAGTAAAATCAAGAGTATTACGAAAGTTTATTTTAATCACAATGAAAAATCTCGAAAGCAGACACGAGAAATGAGAAATTTTCGGCTGCAAATTCGTGCATGAGTGCTGATTACTAACAATCAGGCTCGCAAATTTCTCCCGTTATATAAGTTTACTTGCTTATTTATACGTGATAAAGCTCGAAATCGATTAACGTTCATTTTGAAAACAAAAATAGCCGGCTTTCTTCTCTTCTCCTACGAAATTGAACAAATTAATTTCCAATTTCATATCAACCTAGAGATATAAATAAAGCCTTCATCCCCAAGTGTAGTCGCGATATACATAGAACCAGGGTTGTACCAGTAGCGTCACACTTGTTACCAGGTACGTCTTCGCGGCAGCATGACGATTATAAACGCGCGCGAGCACTGCTCAACTTTCCATTTATCCAAGCGACGTGTGTGCCCTAGAAATAACCGCCCGCAGCTCCCGTATATTATGTGTCCAAGCCGCGCACACTTGTACATGTATATGCACTCGCGCGATCGCGATGATTGTTTACGCGCGTCGAGTTACACTTTCACGAGTCCGCGCCCATCTCCCGATCGGCTTTTACAAAGAGAGCGCGCGCCTGCGTGCTCTTTTACTTTTCTTCTCGGGACCAAACGCCACGAGGCTACCTGCTGTCTCTCTTTCTCTCGCAGCGGTTTCACCGGGCGGGTATAATTCACGCCCGGCCGTTAATACATTTGCGCGCTGTATCACGCGCAGCTGCGATGGATAGCTGGTTTCACTGTCTTCTGAGTAGTTGGCACTTATAACGGGCTGGTTTCGGCCTTGCGGAGAAACTTTGGCTCGGGAGAGATTAATAGGCCTGCTCGGATGATTTGCCTAAATTATGTTTAAAACGTTGCGCGGTTCATGCCATCCGATTTGCATAATTCAGCTGCTTCAGTTTTGACTTTGATTGATACTTTTTCTCATTTAATTTAGGACTCTGTCGTTATTATAAATAAGAAAATAAGATTATAGAGGTAATATCATGAGAGTTATAATTATATTCATAATTATTTATAATTATGAATATCATTTTAATATTCTTATAATATTGCCTCTAGCTTATTATACTGATTTTTTAGAAATATTTTCAGCATTTTAAAGAATGTATTAGTTACATATTTTACATGAAAAAAAAAAATTTACGCATACTTCAATTTTTTAAAAATATAAAAAAGATTATATTATAAAATATCTCAGACCCATACTGTCAATGTATGCCTGAATTCCATTTGACAAAATTCATTTAAAACGTGCAAACTTTTTTCTCCCATAGGTTATTTCAACATATTCATTCTCTTTTCAGAATCCACCCTCTTACCGCTACAGGTACGAGGTCCAGGATGGCCAGGGCGACGGCCAGGGCAAATCGGAGGCTCGCGAGGGTGAGCACGCGAGCGGTCGATATTACGTGAATTCCAAGCGGGCCTCTACAGACGTCAAGTACATTGCTGACGAATGGGGCTATCATCCACTCGTCAAGTACGACTCGTCCGATGATCACAGCAGTGCTTCAGCTAGCTTCGCCATCGGTGAAAAGGCAGTCAGGCATCTGCAAAACGAAAATGTAAGAATGATTGGTGTATTTTACTGATAGCGTTGTTTAATGATACTTGATTTTGTGTTTTGTTGGATGTATTAGATATATTAAGTGCTTAATCATTGTATGCGATATATATATATATATATATATATATTTGCAATTATTATTAATATAAAATTAAAAATTATTATAAGAACTTTTTTTATTGTTAAAATATATTAAAAAATTCTTTATCCATTTGTTTTCAGAATGGTCAACCTAGTGCAGACTTTTTACAAACAGAAGAAAGAAAAAAGATCATGCAAGTGATACAGCCTTATCACAGAACTCAGCAAAGCGCAGTAGAAAATGAATCCTTAAAGACTATTGATACCTCTGCAGCTTCCAGCTTCGGCTCCGAAATCTCGTTACAATCCGAAAACGCTAATGCTGCATTGATAAATACTCTGAACTATAATTACATCGCCAATAAACCCCAGCAGCAACTTGTCGAAACTATATCTTCTACCTCCAATGGAGCTTTCCTCTCGGGGGGTCATCAATCCACGACAATAGATCAGCAACAGCAGCGACAACAATCGGAACTCGTCTCATCCTCCCTGGGTAATGACTTAGCGTCCACGGTATCAGAAGAGGATCAGCTGGTCGTTGACAATGCTGGCACCTTCGGGCAGCGATTGCAGGTGCAGGGTGAAGATGCTTCGGTTTACTCTACCACAACAGCCAGTCCTGTTTCTATATCTACTGCATCCAACAGCGGCAGCACTCGAGGTGGGCGCTACTTTCAAAACAGGCATCGTCAGAAAAACGGAAAGCCTTATTTGCCCGACACAGTGCCGGGATTGAGCGCCTATTCTTCTACAGCTTTTCCACCTCTGGACAACAGTGTCACCGCCAATTCGATTGAAAGCAGCGCAGAAGACGTCAAGAGCAGCGGCAACGACGTCGATAGCGGTAGCAGCGGATTGGGAGCTTACAGCGCCAGTACGATGTCGAGTCCACTTCTGATAAATTACGCGACGCACGGCGTGCTCTTGAGCTCGAAGACCGTGGCGGACTTAGCGTCAGCCTATGAGAGGAAGGAGTCGCTGTTCTCCAAGCCCATTGTCGTGCCAGATGTGCAGCAGCGTAAAGAGGAGGATAGGCCCTTCCAGTATAGCACTACCTTCGAGTGCGAAGACGACAACGAGGCGGTCACTCAAGATCCACTGGCGGCCTTTAATGTGGACGGCTTTGTCGACACATCCTCCTCGCATGTACTAAATCCCATTCAGGCTGGAGTGAGGCTTGTTAATGCTGGTGAAGCTCACTTAATTGGAGATGGTGCTGATTCGACGTTAGATGAAACGCTACCGGCACCTGTGAATGAACAGGTTGAAGAGGCTCCTCAGGCCGATCAAGCCAGTGCGATTCAACTATCGACCAATTCCATCGTATCTCAGAGTTCTACTAATTATGTTGGAATTAATCCGGCTTTTGGCCAGCAAGATGATCAAACTGTTCAACAACAACAGCAACAGCAGCAGCAACAACAGCAGCAACAACAACAACAACAACAACAGCAACAGCAACAGCAACAACAACAATTGCAACAACAACAGCAACAACAACAGCAACAACAACAATTGCAACAACAACAACAACTACAGCAACAGCAACCTCAAGCTCCTAATGACCAGGCATTTGAAATCCAAAAGTCAATTGAGGTATATCAGAGTTCTCCCGGCCAGGAGATTAATTACACAGAACAGCCTGCAGGTACTCAGGTGATACAAGTTGATCAGCAGCAGATGCAGTATATCACGAACAATGCTGAGCTGAGCGGGAAACAGTCAGCGAGCGGCTCTAGCAGAACGCGAAGTGAAACGCTGACCAAGGTTTACGAGATTGCTGACAATTACCCGAAAAATTCAGGTGCTGATCAACCAGTTTACGTAGTTCCTCCAGCAACTTATATACTTGAAGACAGTTCCGTTTTAAAAAATAGCTTACTGCAGGAGAAAGTTCAACAGTATCAATCCGAGATAATTGCAACTGATGCACAGCAAATAAAGCCAGAGGATCAGCAAGTGCAAATCAAAATTGTAAGTGGTACTAGCGTACAGCAACAACAACAGCCTTACCAATCATATGATTCCAATCTTTCTTACGAGAGCGAAATTTCTCATGAACAACAACAGAATGTAGTTTTACATCAAGACTCTGGGCATAGTTCACAATCGTATCCAGTTGAAAAGATTATCGAAAAGAAGGTGCCCTACCCTGTCGAGAAGATTGTTGAGAAAAAAATACCAATTCCACAGCCATATCCAGTTCCAGTACAGGTGCCCGTGCCTCAACCATTCCCAGTTCATATAGAAAAGGTCATAGAACGAAAGGTACCAGTTCCAGTGCACATTCCCATACCACACCCCTACCCGGTTGAGAAGCCGATTCACATACCGGTGCCAATTGAGAAGATTGTGGAGAAACCGGTGCACATTCCTATCCCTGTGGAAAAGGTTATAGAAAAAAAGATTCCGGTACCCCAACCCTATCCCATCGAGATTGAAAAAATCGTCGAACGAAAAGTACCTTATCCAATTGAAGTGACTAAATACGTTGAAAAGCCGTTCACCTCTCACGCACCCTACGGCATTCAGTATGGAGTGAGCTATCAGCAAATTATGAAGCCGCAGAATCATGGACTTTACTCAGCTCCACAAAATAATGTTGCGCCGCTTTATCCACTGTCCACGAGTAATAGTAATCTATACAGTGTTAATAGCAACGTAGGTAAAACTGAAATTAGTGTAAGTAGTCAGAATCATAGTCAGCCTTTCCAAGGCTACGTCTACGAAAAGCCCGCCATTCCTTTCATCGAGGGAGGCAAGGAAAACGCCGATGGCAGCAATAATCAATTCCTAAGCTCGAAACTGTCCAGCTCGAAGAAGGTAGCCTACAACTCTTACAGTCCACTGAACTATCCCCTCTCGAATGCTCTACTCCATAGAAGACACGCTTCCATAAATGTACAACACCGACCAAGCAACAAACCTGACGACTACTTCGGTCCAGTGCCACCGTTCCATCATCACATCCAGAGGCACATAGGCTTTCAGTCCAAGGCCTTCTCTTCTTATCCGTCCATCGCCGATAGGTCACAGGGCGCGAGGAAGTCGAGGACCTTTCCGGAGCAAGCGAGGCATTCAGCTCAGAAGGGAAGCTTCAGGCAGTCAAAGATTGAGTATGGATTTAAACCGCCAATGGTGCCGTCTGTTCAGTACGACGAGGAGACAGCGTCGAAGGTCGAAAGTTGAGTTTGCCTCACTTCACAGTCGAGAGACTTTAAGAATCAAAAATGTTTATCTGGTGCATTAACTGTCTGTCTTCGTCGAACTTCGTCAAATGACGTCGATGTACAGAGATTTGTATAAAACTGAAAAATTGTCTGAAGAGCTTAATTCTCGTTAAGTAGCTAGCTCTCTGTGCACATGCTGACGCATTGTCAGCCGTAGTGAAAAGAAATCAGGGTATATTTGTAAATTGTATACTTTTGAAGCGTGATTCCTTAGATACGTTAGAATTAATTATTTAATTTTTTTTATACTTCTAGCGCAGTATTTTATAGGTTTAAAAGTAAGTCGATCCGTAGCAGTAAGATTACAGATCGTAAGTTTGCATGTAACGATATTTCAAATAGAATTGCGTGTATATTTTTATCGTTTATATAAAAAAGTTGCTAAAATGACTAGTAGTTCAGGATTTTTCACCCCTCACCACTTTCTCCATTAATCCCTATTTCCAAGCTCATTAATCCAGAAAAGTATCGACTAATTAATTGACAACCGTTCGCGACACACCGCTCGGTCGATCGGTCGCGCGCCTTGAATAAACAATTATTAGCATTTCGTAAAACTTGATTGTCGAGTAGCAATAAAAACCATGTCGCTCCATTCGCTTATACATACACATCCACCAAAGAACCCGTTTACCTCCGCTTTTCCACTGCTTTCCTAACGCGCGATCGCGCTCCATCTTACAAATTAACGAGATCGATCGGAATTCCCCGAGCCTATCCGCCTTGGCGACATAATAATTCAAACGTCCATCTGACAGCTACAGCCGAACTATGCAGATGCCGCGTAGCCCATCCAATAAGGCATAGATCGATACAAGCTGTATCCTCTCCGTATTATACCGTACCTGTTGACGGAGAGGGTATATACGAGGTGGCTGGAAAAAGTCGTTTAACAACGCGACGCTCGTTCTGACCTTATTTGCGGAAACATCAGAGCTCGCGCGCGCTCGCGGATACGAAATTGTGAGCGCCAACAGGAAGGAGGACGATCGCGCTGCTGCTGCTCACGGTAAAGGGGTCATATATCTCGTGGCTCATAGGAAGTTTACTCCCACTCTCGAGAGTGCGACGACTGCTTGTATATATATATACGACGAGTCGCAGGGGCGTATACAGTTCATTTGTACTTATAGCCAAGAGGGAGAGGAGAGAGGGGGGGGGGAGGGAGGAAGGGAGGAAAGTGAGAAAGGGGCGGAAAAAGCACTGCTGAGCAATAGCTCCGACGTTATTTCTTTTCGTTCGCATCTTCCCTGCTGCTCTCCCTCTTAGCACTTATTCGTACGTGGCTGCGCGAGACGGTGACTATATAGGTAGACGGCATATGGGGGCAGAGGAAGAGAGAAGCGGATCTTTTCTAGCGCCGTGGTATAAGTAAGGCGCGCCCGGCTAATACAGCCGTCAGTAACCTTTATGACCCTACTTACGACCTTATTCGCTGCAGCTTCCTATCCGATTGGTTCGCTTCTCTCTTTCTCTCCCGCTCGCTCACTCCTTCACTCTCCTTCGTTTCTCGCGCCACTCGTCGCCCGCTCTGGAGAGCCGAGGAATCGGGATGTAATATCGGGCCCAGGAGTTCATCTCAATGGACAAGGCTTCATTTTTTTCCTTTCCTTTTGCCGTCTCGAGAATTAAATGAAAAGCGGAGGCTAAAGTCTTTGTGCTGAAACAGCCTTGGCATGGAAGGAACTGGCCGTTGTTTCTCGCGCTCTTCTTTCTCGGTTTGGTTTCCTGCAGTAGCGGCCGATATCGACGCGCAGCGCTTTTTATTGAATTCATACTTGATGACACAGAGACGCGTCGCAGCGCTTCGATAACTAATTGTTCGTTTTGATTTGCGATACGCGATTGGACGCGCATATAACTACGCAAATATTTGGAAAATTGCCAAGGCGAGTACGTTCAGAGTAAACAGAGCGCCGCTTGCCGAGAGACAAAGCAAATGTTTATTGTCTCATTGATAATTAGCAGACGGAAAAAATAAATTTGAAAAAATGAACAATCAATTCAAAGACGCCGAGAGATATTTCAACAATTTCACGAATTCATGTAACCTTTGCGAATTTCTATTACTTGTTTATTTAAGCCCGCTAACAGAATTAGTATTCGTGAATTAAAATTTTTCAAATAACTAAATTCAATTTCAATAAACGAATTTGACGAACCCTCTGTAATTCTAATTTCAGCACTCCCGCTCAACGTACTTGAGCAAACACAGAATTTACAGCGATTCCACAAGTTATACACGCCCCCAGCTCCTCCGCAACCACGCGAAAAACTTTCCTAACCCTTTTTGCCTCCCGGTCCGTGGATTTAACCGGGCTCGCGCGCGCGCGCGCCAACTTTAAACTTAGATTAGTTAATAACGTCTCTAGGCGGCGCCTCCGCTCTTATCTCCGGCGTGGAATCTTCCGGACGATATAGCTCGAGCCCGCCGCGTGTTTATGTTTATAAAGCGCGCACACCTACGCGGAGAGCGCCATGGCCAAGAAAATACTCCGGGAAAGGAATGCCGCCTCTCGCCGGATAAGAATGGAGCTTACTTAGTCGAAGTCTCCCGCCCCGGCTCTCTCTAAGTGTATTGTTGTTTACCCAAGTCGGCCGCGGGCGGCGCAACGAAAGAAGCTGAAAGAGAGAAAGAGAGAGAGAGGAAAGGCTAACGGCTATTTACATAACCGCACGGCGGCGGTTCTATATGCCTGAGCGCGCGGCAATATCTTATTTCGTTCCGGAATTTATGGAAATCTGCCAGTGCGCGCGCGTATTAAGGAAGTATAAGTGCGCCGCGATTCCGGTCTGACGAAAAATTTATATACGGAGCGCAATTTTTCCTCCAACGAATAATCTCGATTACGGGACTTTATCGTGTACCGGAGATTTAAGTTTGGAAGGTGAAGATATTTCATATCGGAGATAAACCGCAATCTGGAGTCTCAGGATAATCTGATGCCGACGCGAGATATCTTAATCTGAGCTTGGTATTATTGTAAAATTTTTCCGAGTGCTGCTGCACGAACGACATGCTAATGTAGTGAGTGATTATCAATTCAACAGTTCGCTTCTTCCGTTTCAATCGATCTTTTCAACAACGAGCGCGAACTTTCAAAGCAATAAAATATATTCATTCAAAACATAGCGATTCACGGCACATCGCAATATAACTCGTTTATCAGCGACAACGAGGGCCGGGCTTGACATAAATTGCACTAACTAACGAACTCGCCGGCAAATTAGTTACTCGATGGCCAGGGACAATCAAAAGCGAGAGAGAAAGAGAAAGAGAGTGAAAGAGAGAGAGAGAGAGAGAGAGAGAGAGAGAGAGAGAGAGAGAGAGAGAGAGAGAGAGAGAGAGA
>UELX01001687.1:22092-40141 GCA_900480035.1 Eupelmus urozonus | reverse complement strand
CACACACACATACCGACACATACACACACACACGCACACGCACACGCACACACACACACGCATAGCACACACACCGACACACACACACACACACCGACACACACACACACCGACACACACACACATACCGACACACACCCACGAACGCACACGCACACGCACACGCACACGCACGCACACGCACACGCACACGCACACGCACACGCACATTTTCTAAAATCACCTGATTCGAACCTCTAAAACTTCTAAACATGTTTCCAAAGCGATTTGACGAAAATCGAAATTTTACTATTACAAAGCTTCCTCTATGAAGAAGCAATAGTTAGTATTTGATTGATAAAAGGATTAGAAGATAATGTGGTAGATTCCACATTTCGAATACTATTCTGATTAAAATAAATCCAGAAAACAGCGAATCAATTGCTTTTTGAAAAAGTATTTTTTTACCTCGCAGGACGAAAGTATACTAATTTCCTTCCCGGCGCCGATTCGAGAATTTCGTATTTTTGCACTCACTAGATAAAAAACTAGATGACCCCATAACACATATTTACGACCCTAGCCGAGGTCGGGCTATAATTTACACGTGATGTGGACTTGCTAATTCTTTAACTTCCTAGGTATGCAATATACTATTCCATTACATAGTATATAATATGCAAGTAGGGGGCAAAATAAAGTTTTATCAACGAATACATGTTTCTCGCCAAACCATATAATCAACAAATTCTTATTCTTTTCTTAAGAATAATTTGCTTTGTTGAGGGGCAGTAATGAATTCAAGCTTTGTACTATTTGATACTAGTACAATTAATAAAAATAGTAATAATTTAAATTTTTTTACTTACTTTTTAGACGATTAAAGTGTAATAAAATATAAAGAAATAAAATCAATCAGATATTTCTATTTTATACTGATGCTAAAGTTGTAAATTTCGTATTTAGATGACTTTTTTAATTAGAAGGTAGTTAAGAGAAGATTAAATCATTTATTTAAGAAAATTTATTTATTCAAAAAAAAACAAAAATTATGTATAGTTTTCCCTGGAATTATCTCCTTAGCATAATTGTTATTCTATATTTATATAAGTCGAAAATGACACATAATATCTAAATGATGAGAAGAACTTTGTCTAATTTTAAAAATGTTTAGACGCAAACTAATTTTGAAAAGACGTAATATCGCAAGGCAATGGTGAAAATAAATCGCACCGATTAATTTTAATTAATTGTGCAATTATAGTAGTTAGCGCATCTAGGAATTTCAAGATCACTTAGCACACGTTAGGCTAGGAAGCAAAATATAAAGAATACAGTATTCTAAAACTGTGGGTTAGACAAAACCTTACAACGAGTGTAGATATCATAGGAGAATCAAATCATGTAAGAACATCAAAAGGAAAACCTACGGTCCTCTTGAACTTAATTAAATTAGACTACTAACTACATTAGTCTACTTAGAATAGTTGTGCGTAAATCTGCGAAGGTTCGCTTGGCAGCCCTCAGCAGCAGCTCAGTTACGTTAGGTTTTGTTGTGTTGCCATGAAGACGCACTGAGATGCTCCTGGCTATATGCGCTAAGCTCTGCGAAGGTGTACTGTCTACACAAGTGCCTAAGGACGCCTGAAGCTATACTTGGAGTATACACAAGGGTGAACTAGGTAGCGCAATCTTAAAGAGCGGATGAGGCTGTGCAAACGCGAGGGCAACCTGGATTTTAATAGGAAACGCTGAGCTAAGCGAGCTGAACATTTGCTCATAAAGGTGCGCTTATCTATACTGGGAATGTTAGGCACTCCTATGCATGAACGGCCAATTTAATTAAGTTGACGGCGACAATATGTTCCTTTTGATGTTCTTGCTTGATTCGAACCTTCAGTGATATATCTGCGATCGTTGCAAGACTCTGTCTCATCCACAGTTCTAGGATACCGCATTCTTTACATTTTATTTTTTAGTCTAAGGTGTGCTAAAATCTAGAAATTCGCTATTGCGCTAACTATTCAACTTCACTTCAAATTATCAGAAAAGTAGAGAATTAGCTGCTTATAAAATGTTCTATAAATGAATGAATATATGTACATCCATAGCAAATAAAATGTTTTTCCGAATATGTGTCTCAAATAGGCTTTACCACATATATGTGAGAATTGCAATCGTAGATCGAATTATTCACAATGGTAATGTTATATAACGAAAATGAAAAAAGTAGGGGTACTTTTTGTATAAATTAAGCTCTTTCAGCTGTGACTATGCATTCGACTTTGGCATTTGTGGTACGCATATGGAAAATATTTTTACTTGGGAGTACATATATTATACGTGATAAAAGCAATCGCGGTCTCTTTAAGTGGATAAGTGCAATTTAAAAATATCGATTTTACTTCATCGAAATTTATTTTATCTTATAATTATTAAATTAAATAACACAAACCATAAATACACGTATTTATATATCACGTATAATATTATCAAAAATCAATGAAGCACCTACTTAGAAAATAAATATAATTAGATCTAAAAATTGACTTCGAATTCTGTTAATGAAATTTTATAATAAAAATTTAAAAGCAAAAATATATGAGAAAGTATTTACGTCAGCTTAGATTAGCTCGCTTACAAGCCGTGTATTTCCTAATATTTTGACTCAATGAAATACATTTTCAATTTAAATATTTTAATTTTTAAAAAATTACACTTCTTAAATTTATTTTTTTTAATGCTTAAAACATAAAATCAAAAATTATGAAACAATGCTATTTAAATAACAATCTTTACGAAAAAAACTACTGGCTGAATTAGTAATAGAACTACTTACTGAACTACTGGTAAATTACTGTGAAAACTATTTATTTCCCAGTAGTAATTTCACAACAATTGAAGAACTATCGGGACCAATCTTGATCCGTAAAACTATACGTGAACTACTAAAAAACTACTGGCAAAACAAGTGGCCTATTTTAGAATAAAAACTATTAATAAACTCTTGTCGAACTACTATTAAACTATTGGGATAAGTTTTAAATTGTTGAATAATAGGTGCAATACTGATAACTAAAGATATTTAAAATATGTAAATTTCTGGAACAAATTTTGACACATAAAACCTGTATGTGAATTTTTGATAAACTGCTTGCAAATCACTCGAACAAAATTAACCAGTCAAATTATAGGAAGACTACTGACAAATTACTTTAAAACTTTAGGCTAAAATTTAGTAAGTGAACTATTAATAAACTGTTAACGAATATCTCAACCCAAATTTAAACCGTCAAACTGTAGGAAAACCACTTACAAATTGTTTGAAAACAATTGTAAAATATTTTTTAGTCGTCAAATGCAGGGAAACAATTTCAACTAATGAAAACTTTCATTGAAACTTAGATTTCGGTGTGAAATTATAAATTTAAAATATATAAAATTTTAATTTTACAACAATTTGTGTATAGTATATTAAAATTAAGATTAAGAAAGTTTGTTAAAAAAAAAAGAAGAAAATATTGTAAAGCTTTGTTTAAGAAATTTTTTTATGTATTTTCAAAATATACATAAAATTTTTTTCAATCTAATGCAATTTTACTGCAAATTGAGCTCCTTCAACTTTAAACGGGTTAAAAATACTTTTAACTTAGAACATAACAACATAGATAATGTACAAATTTTTCCCAAAATTAAAATTATTAAACTCTTCTAATACCCATAGCTATTGATAATTTAAATTCTTTTATTCAGTTTATTTGACTTTATTTTATTATTGATTTTATTGTATCTTATGTACTTAACGCGATCCTTGGGATCACAAAGTAATTCAACTAAATTATCCACTCTCCATCTACCTGATTTAAATACTGAAATATATTACATGTAACTTGATATGTAGAGAAAAATATATACGACTATATTAACACTATATAACTGAATATGTACCTGAATATGAGTGTGTAATAATAAATGAAAATTGTTGAGAAATAATTAAAATTTTGATAAATACTTTGTAGTTATAAATTTGGTAAATAATGCTTAATAATTTTCAAAGGCTTAAAATTTAATTAAATGAAAATTTAATAAATAATTTTATTCTGAAAAGTAGACGATCGCGTATTTTCAGAAAATTGTTAAAATGATTAGTTTTATAATAAATCTAATGAGTCCATTAGCTCCCTAATAGCAATAGCTATAGGACGCTATACTCATAAAATAATAAGTACACAATTGTTTTAATATAAACAAAACCAGGGCATGTGTTGAACTGGTACGATATCCTCTTTACTCATATAATAACTTGATTATTTCCACGAGCTTGGATATCAGCTATTATAAAACAGCACACATTGTTAAAATATGTATTAAAATATGTCACACGCAGATGAGCAATGCATGTATGCACGGATACTGAATACTGCAGACGTTGCCGAATTTATTCTACCTGGAGCTGGATTCATTCAATTTATTTTCAAAACATTATCATGCGAATGAACATGTTATAAAAGTTATAAAAATAGTGATAATAACTTTTTAGTACAAGGATTGTTCAGTCGTAATTTAAAAGTTTTGTATATATAGAATCTATGTTTGTTACTATTATTGCAAAAGTTTTTATAAAATTAAGTTTAAATCGTTGTTCAAAATTTTCTATTATAAACACAATTTGAATTTTTGGAAGATTATTCTAAATTTTACTGTCATTTTTGCTACAGAGAAAATGGGATGAAACTAAAATGAAATCTAAAAAGAAAATAAAACAAGTGAAAGTTAAAAATTCAAGCTCTGCGAAAATTGAAATTTAAAGGCTGCTAGTCTTCAACAATAGTAAATCATTTTTTTTCTTATTTTTTCTATCAATTTGATTAATAAATAAATTTTACCATTATTTTATATAAAATTTTCTATATTTACACTTTTTACTAATTAAAAGAAATTCTAATATAGGAATTATGAGTTTGCTTTCATCAATCAAATATTCCCATATCATATTTTAATTATTAATAAATAAATATTCATTTGAAAGTTATGCGCATTCTTTCATCTGATATAAGTATTTTAATAAATTTCATAATAAAAGCAAATTAAAAAATAATAGTGACTTATATTTATTAAATAAATTTTCTTTTATTATCCGCGTGTACATATTTAAACTAAAAATTATTACATTATTCAAATATCTGTTTCACAGTATGATGATTTTTAATAATTATGTGACTCATAAAGTCTGTTTACCAGTAAAGGTTTTCTTGAAAACTAGGAACATATGATCTCGTTATGTACAAAGATACGTTTCGCTAAGAAACTTGCTTTTAAGTAATTGCATCGTAGGACACGCTAGTTCATGAATTTAGGATTTAACCCAGCTTACTTTATTGTAGTTAAACTTATTTCTTACTTGCTATTCCTTAAACTCTTTAAAATTTTATCCATGTCGTAATAAATAATTTAAAATTGTATTACGCGTAAATTGTATTTTAAGCAAATGTAAACCTTCTTTCGCGTAAAATATAAGCAGCGCAGCTAAAAATGACATTCATAACGAGTAATTTAAGCCCCGCTAAATCCGTATACATCAACCGTTATATTCCCTGCAACTTGCGTGAACGTGAAAAATGTTCGGCGTGACATATCTTTGGTCGTGATAGGATTATAGGCTCCGGCGAAAAAGATTTTTAAAAGGAAAACGTAATGTACTTACCCGGGGTAATATTTTTTCGTATAATTATCAGATTTATTCTAGTAAATCATTTAGTTTAACAAAGCCATAATAGAAAAATACAGTAGCGTGCATAGCCGTACAAAACAATTAAGTTGGATGGGGAAAAGGTACTCGCATGGCATCGGTAATATATTTCAGACAAAGCTTGGTTGCATAATGCTCTGCACTCCATTACTACTGGCCAAATTAGATTTTCAAAGGGAAACAAAAATTGAAAGGCTGAATGCAAGAGTAGACCTATATAGCACTCCAAAATGCGAAAAAGCATTGTCCAAAACGATGAATTTTCAAAAAACACAAATTGAGTTTTAAAAAATTGCCAACACGCACAGAATGACAGACAACATTTTTTCCAAAATTTCCAGGATTTTTTATCTGACATACTTTTGATAATAATAATGATTGAATACAAAAATTAATCAAATATCTGAATCTTTTGAAATTTTGTATAGTTATGTGTAAGATGCTTTAGTGCTGCCTACAGTCTCATAAAAAGTATTGAAAATCAATAATTGAAAATTATTTAATTATAAATATGTTTTTGACGATAATTTTGTGACATTAAAAAAACTAAATAAATAAATCTAATTAAATATAAAGGAAAAAAAATTATAATTAAATGATTTTTAATAATTGATTTTCACAACTTTTGATCCAAATTTAGGTAGCGCTACTCACCCGTAAAATATCAAAAATTCTGTTGAAATTTGGCAAGTTTAATCAATTTATTTTTTTTAAAGTTATTGAATCGAGCAAAATTTAATTTCAATTTTTCATCTTTTTTTTTGTATTAATAAACGAACATCAGCTAGAAACAATTTTCTATCAGGACAATATCCACGTTCTCGAGTACCAACTCTCGCCCCTCTCCTTCTTGCATTCCCTGTCCTTCAATTCTCCAGCCGAATAATTCCGAATTAAACGGCAATAAAGAGGAAAAGGCACGGAGCCATCGAATCCCGAACACGAGGAAAAAAATATTAGAACAAACAAGCGATAAACCGTTTCGCCTTTAATCCCGCATACAAGTCGCCCTGATTTCTCAATCAGGCCCTGCAAACAGCTGGATCACCCCCCTTAATACAGGCGCTCTCAGCCGCGCGCGCCCCACAGCATACGCAGCACCACACTTCCATATACCCATCCACCCCCGGCTCGCTCTCCGACTTCTATACCCATATAAAGAAGGGGAAAGCCGCGGGAAAATCGCGGCCTCCTTAAGTATGCCATTTCGCGGGGGTGGAGGAAAGAAAAAAAAAGAGAGACGGGCCACTCTCCCGGCAAAGCTTCTATCCACTCCCCCTCCATTTCGGTCTCGAAGGAATATTTAAAGAGCGCCCTTACGCGCTATCCGGCTGTATCAATAAAAGTCGTTTGCACATACTTCGGCCGAATTCGGCGCTAGACAGACGATCGGGCGAGATTCCGGGCTCCCCCTTAATCCATATGGTCGATCGAGCCCGGAGGGCGGCGAAGTTTATATCCGCCGAGGCGGCATTAATATTTCAGTTGCATCCGCTTCTCACACACACTCTCTCTCTTTCTCGTGCAAGAAAAATCACCACCTACTACCTCCGCCTGCGTCAAAACACCTCCGCTCTTTCTCTCACTCTCTCTCTCCACCCCTTTTTTTCCCACACGGCTGGAAACATAAAAAAGCTTGTCGGTTAGTGGGTGGCGCGTGTTCCGTAGCAATACTTTCGAGCTGTTCCTCTCTCTCTCTCGCTTTGAAAAGGTCACGCGTGCGTGAAGAAGAGAGAAAAGAAGCGTCGAGAATAAAAATGCGCCGACTGTGTGCGTGAGCGCGCGCGAGAGGAGAAGAATGGACGATCGTGAGGCAACTGCCTAAGGTGCTTCGGGAAAACGGAATTAGAGGATTTTCCACAGCGCTCGAACCCTTATCGGCCCTGCGGCCTCTATACCTTCTTCACCGCCGGCTAGAGCAGCGAGAGCCCCTATATGTACGCGGAAACTGTCGCCTTTCGACGTCTCCCGCACTTCTGACGTCCGCGCGCGCGACTCTCTCTCCCTTCCTCGCACGTTCGCTCGCTCATCTATAAGCCATTTATCTCGACGCTTTCTTCCTCCTCCCTCGCGCTTGCGTATATACACACGCGCGCGTCTGCAGAGCCCTGAGCGCGTAAAATCCCAAGGTGAATTTACGTGCAAGAGGGGGGGGGGGCCTGTTGGTACAGATAAGGGGAGAGGACAAGAGAGATGCGCGCGAGCGAGCAGGAGTTACGATTACTGTTTTGGGCAGGCGCGAGATTGAAAATTAAGGGTGGGGAATCGCTGGAGATTAGATTTTATCGCGCGGCCGGCTTCCTTGCTTATTCAGGGCCGGGTTATGCAAGCCGCTAATTGAAATGTATTATGGGATTGGCTTCGCCTGGACGCGGTCAAAAATAATTGAGAAGCATGCAGCGAGCCGAGAGCTTAGCAGCTGGGCTTTCAGGGGGATTTCATTAATTTTGCGTTATTTCGGTGGTGATTAGAATGGCTGTTCGAGGTGGTCCACGGGAAGTGTAAGTATCCCTGTTTATGTGATATAAAATGATCGGCGCTTAAATTGTGCTTAGGTCTAAGACGTTGCTGGCTCGGGCTTTTGCTAAAGTGCTTAATCTTACGGTTTTTTCTTTCTTGTTTGGCTCTTTTTTTGAATGAGAAGATGATGTGGCATCTTTTTATGCGTATAAGTTGGAAAGGTGATTGCTCAATTTGAGTTACAAAGTTTTTAAAATTCACGTCATTTTCTTGGAAATTTTGTAAAAAGAACTTTTTTCCTCTCTTCATTAGTAAGAAAAAATAAGTTACATTCGTTTCTCCCTCTTCAACAAAGAATAATTTTCTTTTCTTAATTGTTATCCTACCTTAATTGTAGTACGTGATTTTCTACTTTACTTTTATAAACGTGAGAAAAGAGCCGTTTCATACGCCTCTATTGGAAAAGAGAGTATTACATTTTTTAGTCTTTTTATTCTGTGGCTTTCAATAAAAACTAAATTAATCCTTCTTTTGAAAATTGATATTGCACTATTTTTGAGAAGCTTGAGGTCTCCTATTTTACATAAAATTCATAGTTTTTTTTTAATAAACCACCGGCACTCAGCGCAAAGTCCATTTTTTGACAATTACTTTTCAAACTTTCAGAATACGTTCACTGTGACATAAACGAATACAGTTTTAATTGCTTTTATTTTTCTAGATTTAACTTGCTTTATCCTATTTTAGTTATACATTTCAATACGAAATTTTACAAATTTTTGTGAGTAATGAACTTAAGCGATTATCTTTTCGAATTACGTAAATGATTTACTGGTTTACAGCAAGAGAAAAGCACATAACATAAAGTTATGGACATAATTATGTCGGTTATTTAATGCCTAAATGAATTAGCTAAATGTTAGATTTTAACTCGTTTTCTCAGATCTCGGCTGCACACTTAATGAACTAAACCTCAATTTCTCGAAAATATATATCAAAAGAAGAATTATTTAACTTTTTATCGGGAGCCACAAAATCATAATATTCAAGATCTATAATTACTATTAATATAATTTCTTATTAAGATATTATTTTAACCTTTTACAGACATCAAGAATAAATAGATAAAATTAGTCAAAGGTCTTAATTTAAATTAATAATAATGTTATAACCGTAATCGTGATTAAGCTAATAATAGCTTTTACAATTAAGGTGATGCAGAGGTCTTTTTCGCAGTTCAGAAAATACGCTTTTAATTCAGGAAATTCTTTAGACTTTCATATTTTCCCCCATTTTTTAAGCCCACAAGTTAATAATACAGCTTGTTAACTATTATATTGTTTAATTAAAAGTAGGATATCTAAGCTCACAGAATTTTCAATGAATTTATTTTTGTTATATTATTAATAAATAACGAAAAACATTGAAAAACAATTAGAAAGTGTTCCGGTGATTCAAAAAATTTTACTTAAATTAAACAAGCTTAAAAAATTAATTGCTAAGACTAAAGGAAATAAAAAAATGTCAAAAATCTAGATATTTCACTGTATTAATTTGAATCTTAAAAGGTTAGAATGAATTCGAGAATAATATAAGCAACAAATCCTATTAAATTCCACATTAACTTTAACTTCAAAACTTGTTGCATAAAGAGCTTTACAGTTTAAAGACCAATTTTCAAGAAGGCTCATACAAAAGCCCTTTCATACTTCGCCGCATTCATAAAAGGTTTCTCGCATTCTCATTAGCAAGTGGTAACTAGTTTACCTGCGGTCCTGCCACCTAAATCTACAATTTAACCCTCAAATATAATACTTTGAAGAATTACAGCAATCCTTTTACTTTTCAGCTTCTAAAAAAGGATGTTTCTCTGTATTCCACTTGAGCATAAACAATACATATGTATCATCAAGTTTGGGAATTGGGGCACGTATGATCGTCGGGTCATGTACAGGGCCAGGTCAGTTTTTGCCTCCTGAAAGAGAAAGCTTATTTAGGCTTTATACTGGCCCCGGCGTGTCAGGGAAAATATTCTTGTATCACACATTCAATCCCCTTAGCGGCTGGACAAAAAAGCAGAGCTTTTTATAGTGCGGTTATGCCGCTGGAAATATGAGAAAAATTTATTACGAAGAAAGTTAAATTAACTTTCTCGACTGAATTTTATTATGATAACGTATGAGCGGTGCATATATGCGATTGATGATTTTATGGATGGCCTCGTTCAGTTTTTTTTAGTTCGCGCCATTAACTGGATTTCATATTGTCAAGTGGATATAATATTATTAGAGTACTTATGCCGCGGAGTTTAACTAAATTTATGTTCGATAAATTTAATATTCCAAATGAAGTTATCTATTTTTGGTTAAAATTTTGTGAAAACTTATATACTCTTTAATGGTTTTTATCGTGCAGTAATAAAACGTCGGACCTAAACTATATACTAAATTAAGTGAAACCTTTATAGAAGTACTACAAACGCAGTGGGAGTCGATCGAGTTACCGTAAAAGATACGTAAAAGTTACGAGTGGTTTACAGAATTTCGTATCAAAGAGAAATCACTTAGATAGCGAGGGAAGTAAACGATTATCGACCAGTGAAATGCGTCCGACCGTTAGATTAAGTTCACGACGTAGAAGAGAAAAAAGAAATTGCCGGTCTGCTTCTGAGAAACTTCAAACGTTTCAAATTTACGGACTCTTTAATTGAGGTTTAAAGAATCAAAGTTTATTAAAATAAGACAATTAGGTGCAAGCTCCCACAATGTTAGTTCAAAACTTCTACTAACGATCTTCTAAGAGATTCTTTGAGGTTATTATGCAATTTTCATTATTTTTTATGAAATAAAAAAAGTTTTTGCTAGGAAACTATCAATTTAAATTAATAGTTATTTGCAGAGTTGTAATGCATATAAATTAGGAAAAAGATTTAGTGAGTGTACTGTAAAAACTTTATACAAATGCGCGTTCGATATGTAAAGCATTTTGAACGGGTGTTTAACTCTAAAACGATCCCTTAAATTGCTATAGGTAAGCTATTTTTCTTGTTTTTTTTTAATTCACGCCTTGAACGGTCTTTTTAAAGTTTAAATAAAAAAGAATAAAAAAAATTGGAAATACTGACAAATTTTCTATAATCCTCGTAGATATCTGTTACAAAAATGCAAAATTCTGTTAAAGATACCCATAGTACCTATCAAATCCCCGCACGTTTTACATTGAAAGACTATATATAAGAATCGGATAAAATTCAACCAAAAACCTGGTTTTTGCCTAATACCGAATTTTCCTTGTCGAGAAAATGTATTCATCGATAAAACGATTTTCACCACATTTCTTACACTAATCTTCATTTCTATAACATCTCAGTAGATCTAATCTGTAAACACCCAATAAGCGCAATAAAACTTTCGTTTCATCAGCCATCCAAAAATAGCTTGATTCCAAACTCCCCAAACAGCAAAAATAAAAACAACAACAATCGAGAATGTCGTGTCGCATTAATCTCCCGCAGGAATTCGATAAAACTTCACTAACTGCGGCAAATAGAGATTAAGATTACATCGCCGCAACGATATAACCTTCTTCTTTCCAGCAACACCCCAACAACAAACTTCGAGCTCTACCCTTCCGTTGCATTTCGTCGACGAACAGCGCGTCAAAACTTATATATATAACCTCGGCATACTCCGCTTTGAGAGAAAAAAAAAAATGTTCAGCATACCCCCCTAGAGGAAGTCTCGCTGCGTAACTCTCCGTTTTCCCGTCAAAGTCAGCGGGGAGCTTAAGTTCAAACGAACGCCAAGCGCTCAAGACGTCCTCCGAGAAACGAAATCAATTAATCAAACGAATCGAAGGCCGCAAGCGCGAACGAATCGGCCGCGACGTCAGCGGCACAATGAGTTTCGGTAAGTAAGAGAAAGGCCGGGGGGAAAAATGAGGCGGAAAATTACGAGCGGCGCCGGGGAGAAAATTAAAATTCACGAGGCGCTTATTATTTCTGGTCCGACGCGCTGTACACAGCCGCGGCCCCGCGGCTTTGTGTATACGCGTAAAGCGCGGGGATTTTTTTTTTTTTTATTTTCCGTCGGCGCGACGCGCGAAGGAGCGAGCATTTTTTTCATCGCGTCGGGGAGATGTATATAAGCGCGATGCAAAGGAGAGATAGAGAAAGAGAGAGAGAGGCGCGACCAGCGGAAACGAGAGGAGAAGCAGCGCGCGAGCATAAAGCGAGGAGTGCGCAGTAAAAAGCGAGAGTAAGAGAGGAGGGCGAGGAAATACAGACGAGATGGAATAATGGAGAGGTAATGGGCGGGGTGTGGTGCTCGAGTTTGCCGAGTTAAGGAGGTTAGCGGGGGTTGGGGAATATCATATAGATATCTGCTGGATGTTCCCTTTTGCTTTCGGGGTGCGAGAGAGACGGAGAGAGAGAGAGAAATTTTTGTGTATAGAGAGGGGGGAAGACGAAGCGTGGGAAATTGTTTTTTTTTTTATCTTTTGCTGAGCTCGTTTTGCGGCTCGCCACATGTTGTAATCAGTGGGATTCGAAAGGAAAATGCGCGCCGCTAATGTTGCGGCCGTGAAACATCGCAGAGGATTAGCTTTGCTAATGGGCCAGGTAATTTCGTTCCGAGTGCTAGTGATGATATGATTGTGAGTAGAGCTCGAGATCTTTGTGATTATGATGTTTAGTGAGATTATTTTCTTATATTTTTAGCCTTTATATTTTTTTTGCTCAATTGTCTTTAATTATTTTTTGGAAAAGTTCATTATAGGGGTTATTTTTCACTGGCTGTTTATGTATTTTCACGCGCTGTGTCGCGGCGTTACATAAACTCGATCTGGATTATTTCCGCGTTATTTTGAGGATGAAACGCTTGTAAACAAGGTATTATTACTTGGCTTACATTATTCTACTTTCACGCAGTATTTTAAAGCGAATTTCGAAAATAAAAAGAATGAATAATAAAGTGCTTCTTGAATAAAGTATGTAAAATGTCATTTTTACTGTAGAAAATAGTAAATTAAAAAAGAATTTATAAATCCAGACAGAGTAGAAGTAAAATAGGTCTTAAATTTTTGTATTTTTATTCTCATTCTGCTTTGCACTTTTATTATTGCAGTAAAAAAAATACCGCTGCAGCATTAACACAAAAATTTCCCTCTAATAATTTATTAAAATTTTACAAGAATAAAACTGTAACGAGAAATCTGGTTGAATACAGACGACTAACAAATTTCACGAGGTAATACATCATGCATCAAAAAGGAGCATTAATTCCCAATCGGCTCAGTGGCGACTAGCCAACAAGTTTGTGCAGTTATCGTTGTTCATGATCCACCTTAATCCTGAATAAGTTAGGCTGAACATATTCTTGTCTCGTGTTTTTGATAATTTTCCCAAGCTTGCGCTTATTAGAATATTGTAATGGAGTGCGTCAAATTTTCAAAGCAAAAAAATTTATAAAACATATATATCTCGAAATAATATCATTGACATCAAAATTAAATTTTACTTTTAAAATAATATCTCAATATTTGAGGGGAAAAAAGTATGTGTGGGAGAAGTTGAAAATGATGCTCTTTGCTTGAAAGCCCCGCGCCTTTTGTGATATAAGACGCGGAGCACATAACGTACATCATATTCCTTATCTTATCTAAGCATATCCATTTCGGCCGCGGCTCACCGTCGTTCTCCTTTTTTTTCATTTATCAGATTTCCGCAAGGAGAATAGAAGAGTTAGGAGAGATGATCCAACGATCTCCTTTATTTTATTACCGTGAAATATTTTCACTTCGAATAAAGTAAATTAAACATTTATAAACAGAATTCAGATTTTTCTCTTTATTGTAAACACACACAAAAAAAAAAAAATTCCCTACAATTACAACCGCAATAGACTCGCTATTCAAATAACAATTCTTACTTCAAATACATCATTTTTATCCCATCCAGTATGCAACAACGGAAAAATCTTAAAGCTTAAACCCGACAAAAAAAGGAAGGAATCCCGTTTTAAAACAGTTAGTTGGCTCATAAATCAAACGCGAAAATAAATCTAATTCACATTCAAGCAAGAACTCCGGAAAAGAATTGCCGCCCTTATCCTTCCGGCATAAAAGGAGGCGCTCGGCGCTTGATTTCTTCGAGGCGCGCGTTGGAATAATCAGACAAGTCGCTCGAGGCAGGGATATATAAGCTCCCCGCGCGAAGAGACAAAGGTGGAAATGCAGAGGAGGAAGACGACTCTCGCACCTGGCGCTAAATAACCAGAGTTACAGCCGCGGAGATAGCGCCGCCTTTTACTTTTTACCGTCGCTCTATCGTCGGGCCTCGATCTGCGCGGAGCGTTATGTTTTCTGCGCGTTTGGCAAGATGTGTTGAAAGAGAGGATGGCCAGTGTGGGTGTGGGTGAGAATGGAATTCGACTGTTCTGTGTTTACGGCTCTTTTTTACGGGCGCGCCTAGTTTTTGCTTGTTTTGCCAGGGGAATTAGGATCGCACCTTTTTCGGGAATTGTGGATATCAAGTTTTTCTGCTTCTTTTAATTCGTTTGTTTTTTATGGAGTTTGTTTTTGCCAAGGAATTCATTGTTTAGTCGGCTCGTTTAAAGGTAGTTTTTTGCGTTCTTTTGTTTTAGGATTTTCAAAATGATGAACTTAATATTGAAAATTTTTTTGAAGGTAGTCGAGAGGTTTCAGAGAAAAAAAGAAATTCTTGTGGCGTTCAATCAAATGCTTTACACTTTTATATCTTTCATAGATTGAAATCTGTGATCGCATTAAAACTTTATGTTAACTTCTTTAAAATCTTAACTTTTATTCGTAAAATTCGAAGAGAATACTTGCTGAAATTTAAACCAGCTTTAACTTTTCACAAAGAGCGTAAGTCATGAACTTTTTTAATTTTTTGTAAACTTAAACTCTTGCTTAACGAAAATGCACCTCGGAGTCTTAATTATTCCAAGTGTAATTGCGTGTGGTTTCAGCAATTAATGCGTTTAATTAAAAAAAAAAGTAAAACAACATTTTACGGAATAGAGCGTGACTAAGAGAATCTTAAGTTAAGTTTTGGCTACCCTAGATAGAGACAGATTAAACAATTACTGCCACTACGTTTTCTCGGAATAAAGGCGGAAAAGTAAACCTCCGACGACAGGAGAAAATTTTCACCGAAAATTGGAAATGTAAGGTGAAATTCTGCTTTGACAGCACGTTTTGTAAACTACTGTCACGTGCTCGAACTCTCAAGCTTGCGATATCGTCTATTACCATTCTCCTAGCTCCCAGCTGCATCTCCGGCTCTCGTATCCTCTGATGAAGTAAGTTATGGCGCCCGGTATGTACAATGGCCGGCCAATAAGGAAATAGCCTTGCCCCTCCTTAAAGTGGAGAAAAATTTGAAATTCAAACTAGAATTCGTTGGATTTTATTGGCGGGTAATGCGAGGAAGACAATGACTGAGCGATAAAAAGACGGAAAAATGCTTTTGCCCGCTTGTATATTCGTTCGAGCGCTTGCGCTATTGAGCGGCCAGGATAAATGTTTGCTTAGCAAGAGGATATAGCTTCTTTAACATTGAAATAGACTGGCTAAGGCTGCGTAGTCGATAGAAATTTTTCAGCGTCTTTTAGCATTTGCATTCTTATTTTTTCGCTTTTCATGTATCAACGGTAATTTTTAAAATAATGCAAATAATGCAAATAATGCGAATAATGCGCTTGTGCTTGAATTTTAAATAGCATGTGAAAATTAATTTAAAAAGTGGAGATTCCTCTTTGCATCTCTACTTTTTATGTATATTCTCTTAATTTAACAAATTATTATCATCAAGAAAAATCTATTATTTGTTTAAAAGAAATAATTATGTATTTGTTTAAAAAACGCAAAAGATAAAGTGAATATTCTTATATGCAAGAGCAAGAGAAAGTTGAAGCTACATATTTTTTTTTTATTTCAGACGAAGTTGTACAAGATTAAAAATATCTTTTGAAGCCACATTAACAATGCTATTTGATATGTAGCTTTAAGAAAAAGATCACATTCATTTTATGCATAAACTTAAGGCCTTTGAAGTTACTTTTACCCAATATACAACTTTAATATCTTAAACTTATCAAAATTTACTATGAATCTTGCATGGCTTACGATGTACGTAAATTTTACGATGTCACAGCTCGCCACGCACTACACCTTGTAGATTCTAGTAAGTTTTACAATAAAACATTCTTGGCACGCTAGAATCACTGCAGTGCCAAAAGTGATAGCGTGAATCATAACCAAGTTAATTATCCTTAAAAGAATCGATCAACACTACTTGTTGATTATAGCAACTTAATTTATTATTGTAAATAAAGGCAGTAAATTTTGAATGACGCATTGTTTATTAAGCTCGTTCAACGAACTCACTTATAAAACTCCATTTACGGCTCAATTTTGGGACGCACTATCCCTGTAGGCGTAAGCTAATCTTGATTGATTTGCTAGAGAAAAAAAAGCAGACAAATCTTACAAATGCGAGAAACGGAGTGAGGGAAAAAACAAGGGGAGAACTTGTATCTTGGAGATTTGGCAGTGACGATGGGATAATGATCTCAGAAGAAAAGGACAATTAACTTGAATGGCTTCATAAAAATAAAAAAAAAATAACCTGTTCTTGATCGGAGTTTTTAAAATAACGTTATCTTTTTTCTGAAATGAATCTAATCTGCTCTTTAATATTTTTAAAAGGATTTATGATTCTCGTTTTTTACTTGTGTATAAACCCAAATAAACAGAAATAATAAATTACTTACTTTTGATTTAAAAAAATATGTCTATAATTAGAAACTGATTTATGATGTTGCATTTAATAAGAAAATCCCAACACAATGTATATTTTGCGGAATTTTCGTATTCGAAATTTTTGCGCTTTTTCGCTTTTTTCTACACAATCATGATGCTTATTTTATGACTGAGTGTAGAGTCTTAAGGTCTGAAATAAATGTACGCGATCAATGAGGATATTTTAATACTTTGGTAAAATATATTTTTTGAATCTAATATATATTAGAAACAATAAGTATTATATTTTTACATAAGAGCAAAAATTATCTATTTTCGTACATAAATTTTTTTTTTCTATGAATTTTACATGAGGATAAAAAATAATTTTTGCTTTTCCTCATTGAGGAAGCGGTATAAAGTGAAAACAGCCTTCTTAAAAATACGAAAGAAAAGTTATTCGTCAAAATATATTATTTTTAGAAAACGCTTGTCTGTATCTATGTAAAACATTAATATATTATTTCATCAAATATGATAAAATAATAAATAATGAGATTAAAAAAATTAAGTACCATTATATGAGATTAAAAAAGTTAAGTACCATACTAAATTCACAGCGACTTTTATAATACTAGAAAAATGTATTTTATCACACTTATATTGTCTATATGTATCGTTACTGCAAAGAAAAAGTTCGCACAGAAAAAATATGATAAATTGTGAGCAAAAAGGGATCTCACTGGTCCGTAGAGTTTCTGTTCTAGAGTTTTCTGTTTATTCAAAAATAGGACTTATTCTTTACATGATATTACTTAGTAATAGTCTATTATTTTTTTAATTTTTAAAGTTATAATTAATAATTTTATTAAATAATGATATCCACAAACTAATTCATTTAAATAAATTCTTTTTTGTAAAACAAGCACGATTTTCGCGCTTTTTAATACCTAAAATGAGAGGTAAAAGTGACCATTTATAGACCGGCGGGCGCTAAAAACGCCGGAGCGGGCGCTAAAGTCTTTAGCGCCCACTACTCTGAAAACGGCAAGTTAGGCCGTTATACGTAAATATACATATATACATACGTACGTACAT
>UELX01001686.1:11127-40162 GCA_900480035.1 Eupelmus urozonus | reverse complement strand
TAAATTTGATATTTAAGAATAATTTGTCATTAAATTTAATTATTTTTACAGTTGAGTCGGAAATAAAACATTATATGTAACTCGGAAATAAAGTCGATCATTACCTCAACTGTTTACTGTCCTCGCTTCACTCGTACAGTAAACTCACCCGCGGGAATAATCTTCGACTTTATTCCATTGTTGCATAATGTACTATTGTTCTGCTTAAGTATCATAATATTAAAAAAAATATTTTTATTTAGATCATTGCATGGTTCAATTTGTTAAGCCACATCTTCTAGGCACAAAAGTTGAGTTTCAGAACAGGTTTAGAAACCCCATAACAAATGGTCAATTTGATAATTCTACGCCGTATGATGTAAAACTAATGAAATACCGGGCCCATGTTTTACATCGAATGCTAGAAGGATGCGTGCAGCGCTGCGATTACGCAGTCCTCACGCCGTTTCTTCCTCCAAAACAAGAGTATGTAATTCTAATTAGATTGAGTGAACTACAGATAGAAATGTATAAATATTACATTGAAAACATGACCAAGTAAATAAATATTATTTTAAATAATAAAAAATTTTAATATGATGTAAAATATCAAAAATAATTTATTTTGCAGGTGTAATTCGAAGTACAGTAGTTTATTAAAAAATTATCATGAGATTAAACAACTTGTTGCGCATCCCCAAATAATGAAATTGAAAGCAGTAAAAAGTCATCGCGACAAAATGCAAAAGTTACCAAAAGATACTCAGGATAGTACGAAAAATAGGATTTCAGAAGGTATGAAAAATTAACTTGTAAATTAATGTTCTATTTTTAATATTTTTAAATATACTTTCAGAATGTTGGTGGACTAAATTTGTTAAAGATGAGCATTTACAAGATTTGAGCATATCATACAAATTGATTCTCTTATTTGGTATTCTTGAAAGGTGTGAGAAAGAGGGAGATAAACTGTAAGATTGAAATCTTTATAAAAATATTACATATTCTATAGAACTTAATATAAATTTTATTATCGTATCACATTTTGCATTTTTTTAGACTTGTTTTTTCTCAGTGTTTATATACACTCAACGTAATACAAACGTTTCTACAAAAAATTGACGATGTCAGAACAAATGACACGAATGAAAATCTTTTTAATTTTAAAGGCGAATGGAAATCCGGGCTTGATTATTTTCGACTGGACGGTACTGTGAAGTCCGATAAAAGAAATTCATATTGTAAGACATTTAATGATCCTGCCAATAAACGCGCCCGACTGCTTTTAATATCGACAAAAGCTGGCGGAGTAGGTATTAATCTTACTGGAGCAAATCGAGTAATTGTTTTTGATCCGAGTTGGAATCCATCTAACGATGTTCAAAGTATTTTTCGAATATACAGGTAAGAAAATTTAATTTACTGAAAAAATAACTTTTTATACATAATTAAATATACTGATTTAATTAGATTTGGACAAAACAAGCCATGTTACGTATATCGTTTCCTGACGGCGGGTACGATGGAACAAAAAATTTATAATCGAAAAGTTACCAAATTATCACTCTCACTTCGAGTTCTTGATGAACAACAGATCGAAAGACACTATCGAGATACAGACTTGGCGGAACTTTATAAATTGGAGCCGCTAACCAATGACGTGATACTTAATTTACCAAGGGATCATATTTTAGCAGATGTATTTCTTAAGTACAAGAATTACGTTTACAACTTCTTTGAGCACGATTCATTATTAGAAAATAAGGTATGACATTTATTTCAATAGAATTTTATTCACTATTAGTAAAATTAATTTGTATTTTACATGAAAAATGAAAAAATTTAACTTTTTTTTAAGGAAGAAGAAGAGCTGGATGAAAATGATCGAAAGCAAGCGTGGTTTGAATATCAGCAAGAGAAACATTCAGAAGTAACTAATGATTTATTAAATAAGGGAAAAAGTAAATCAAACTCCAAAAAACGCATGCTTGAAAAAAACTTAGAAGCTACAACTTCTGAAAGTCCACCTGTGGAAAATGTTGACAATGTTCCCGACTTAAATTAAGTCAAATAGCCAAAGTGTGATAACCACCATTGTGATCATGTATAAACAAAGATTAATATTTAAGATAGTTCAATATTTATATTTTTATATGAAATACATGACTAAGATCATCAGCAAAAATATAGATAATTAATTAGTCATTGTGAATATACAATGATGGAAGTATTAAAATATTAAATCGATTCTACGCAAATTATGTACTTGTTATAGTTTTTTGTAAAGTTTTGTCAACGTATTTCTTAATTCATTTTTGACTGGCTGAAAAGTTTTAAAATCTGCTAAATTTAAATTTTCTTTGTAATCGCTACTGTGGTCATATAATTCTTCTGCCAAAATTTGTTGCCAATTTGGCTTTTTAGATTTAGAAGAAAAACTGATCCATGCGGTATATCTATATTCTATCGTTCGAATTGAGTAGCCCATGATAGTGATATCTTGAAGAAGAGGCTCATCACTGCTTGGTTTACAAGTAGGTTTCATATTAGGTCTTGGATATTGACTGATAGCGAATTTTTTTGAAGGTAAAAACTATAAAAATAATAAAGCATATTGAAAATGTATTGGACGGTTCAAATGTAATTTATTAAAAACATCAAATAAGAGTTTTGAAACCTGTATAAAAAAATAAAACATACTTTACGTGAACAAGTTGCTTCCATCAAAGGAACCAAGGATGATCCCTCAGTACATAAATCCGGTTGTACATTATTAGATCCTCTTTGAGGACATAATGGAATTGGAAGTTCTGCAAGCTCTGCTATAGTAGGAAAAATATCCACCAACTCTACAGGGTCATGAACAATCTTAGTATTATTGCAACATCTTTCCTTTTTGGATTTATCTATAAAATTACAGTCTTGCAAACATTTTTCTACTTCTGATGATCCGAAAGTAATTTTTGGAATTGAAATTATTAACGGCACGCGAAGTGCCACTTCAAAATTACTATATTTTGCCCACACAGCGTGTTCACCCAATGACCACCCTATACAAAATAATAAGAGAGAAAGAAGTAATTTCACTTTTTTAGAGAAACATTAAAACAAATTTAACTTTATAGAAACATTAAATATTTTGACGATGTATTTATATTATGAATATAAATTAATAAACCAAATAACTATACTTCATGATATATACTTATATTACTTATATGAAAGAATACCATGATCAGATGTTAAAATTATTGCAGTGTTATTTCGAATTCCTAAAATTTCCAATTCCGTTAACAGTTCTCCAATGAGATGATCAATATATGTCACTGCTGCATAATAAGACTGAATTATTTTTCTTGCGTATTTCTCTGTAAATGATAGCCTAATTTAATTACATTTCTTATTTGTTTTTAATTCTGTTAAAAATATGTATATTTTTATGCAAGTAACACAATTTAAAAAAGTTTTGTTAAATAAAATTATATTTAAAATTAATTTTAAAATGTAATAATTTGAAATTACTTGGTATCTTTTCCCATGGACATTTTAATGCCAATTTTTCAACGTCACTTCTTCGTCGGAGATCCGTCCACGGATTATAGGCAACGCTGTTTACGTTACTCGGCCAGTTATAATTCGTTGGTAGAGAGAATTTTTTTAGGGGATGATACTCTGAAAAACAGCACAACCATTTTAATGAATTATAAGATCTTTTATTTTTTGGGTTATTTATGGAAGATATAAGCCAATTAAGAAGAAAGTAAGCTTTTTCTGAAAAAGCCTTACATACGTTACACATCGTATTTTTTCTAACGAGCGCAAAAAAGGCCCTTTTTTGCGCCTAAAGTTGGTAGAGGGAATTGTGCATTTTGAGTCGTACACAACTCAATGGTAAATGTAAACTGAGCGGAAATGTGGCCATTTCCGCCCTGATTTTAAAATACGCTCGAAATGCTCAACTTTCTCTACCAATTTTTAGGCATGGAAAAGGGCCTATTTCTTGCGCGTGTTGGGAAAAATAATTTTTAGAAATATTCGTTAAAAATTATAGAATAATAATAAATAATTGTGGCTCATCGGATTTTTTCTCATTTTTTCATAATTCAGTTAATAGATGTTGAATGTTTAAAAAAAAAATATAGAAGGAAATTCTAAAATAATACCGTGAGCTAAGTGAAACATAAAATCGTAATGTAACTCCATTTTTTTTTTTCATTATTGTTCCTACAATAATTACATAATTCTATTTTTATAAGAATCTTAGTAATTAATATTAGATTTTATTTTACTTATTTTTAATTATAATTTTCTCTTTTGATGAACTTATTATTCATAGTTGAGTTGAATTAATAAATTAATTGATCTTCAACGTATCAATTTGTAAAACATGTTTATAAATATATATGTATAAATATAAGTCGACGATTCGGGGAGTTTATCAATAGCATAGTTAAAAAAATTTTTTTAATTAACACCCGATTGCTTTTTTGTCGATTAATAATTTTAAGTATAACATGCCTATAGGAATAAATTTACTATCAACCTGTTTCATTTTTAATTTTTTATAAATAAATCTAGGGGCGGTTTAATTTCACTTTTTATTAAGATTGCGGTAACAACCAATTTTACGTTTGCTTTGATAAAAAATAGGAGAGCATCAATAAAACCATGAAAAATTTTTCTATTCCCGCTTAAATAGCTAAATGAATGCATTTTTCTCGTACATACATTATATGTGTGTACAACATTGCAAAGTTGTAAACAGAAGAAAATTTACATAAAATTATTGAAAATTGATGCATAAAGATATAGTAAAAGCTAATATCAGAAATTATTTCTTTGATCACTTAATACGTAGGAGATAAATGCAATGTTTTAAAGTACAGTTTTTTGAGAACACAAGCTATGGAGCTATGCGATTACGGCGAAAAACTAAATATACAACTATATAAGGTAAGAATTACTTAGGTATCGTCTTGGATATTTGAGAGGAATGTGAGGCTTCTGAAAGCCAACGGCTAAAAAGAACGGTTCTTTTCGTTTATTGTTCAAAAAATTTTTTGCCTCTTGCAAGGTTTCGATATCTGGCAACGTGGTATTCGGCATTGAGGATAGACTTACCGGGCAGACCTAGACATAAAAATGACATAAAAAAATTATAATTCATAAATAACTATCGTCGCTATTCTAGCAAATACAGTAGTATAAGTTTTGCAATCGTCCGGCAAAAAGTATTACTTTTTACAAGTTGTCGCAAAAACTATTTGCCACTTTGTTTTCGCGACAGGAATCAACAGAGAGCTGAATCGTTACTTTTCACGGTATACAAACTTTGTTTAATTAAGTTTGTAACAATGAATTTTTTTAATTCAACATTATCTACGTACTTGCTCTACTGATAAAATGATGAACGTACTTCAATTTTGATGATGTCTTACCAAACTAAGAAGTTTCTCCTTACAAGTAGAAACAGCCAAAGATGTGAGAAAGTTATAATTTTCCTATAATAGCTTGGCAATCAAACAATTACAAACGCAGCGTCAACCAAGAACCGGGGACTACGTATAGATAGAAAATAGATCCAGTAAAAGGTAAGCAGCGTTAGCATATAGAGTACTGTGCCCGTGCCAATTAACACAATATATACAAAGAATAGCGAAAGCCATAGCGAGCTACTACTAAGAGATCTTTAGTTATCACATAGCGTATAAACTCATGTTGCAGTAGTTTCGTCCGATCTACGCATATATTACAAGATTGCTGGCTGGCGGCGAGTCGGCTTTGCTACGGCAAACAGGAGCGTCCTTGTAGCGTTCGGTGCTCGGGTGAAAGGGCTCTTCGCTCCAGGAGTATGGGCTGTCGTCGTTGTGATTGCTACTAGCGCCTATATATGTATGTATATGCATATACGGAGTCGTGAAATTTCTATTTTTTCTTTTGCGACTTGAGGTTAAAAAATTTCTTACCAGGATGGAAGACTTTGCCGAGTGAGGCGGTGATGTAGCCGTTGTCCTTGAGGTGCTGGGGTAGGCTGGTGAAATTGCCGGCGTCTCTGCGCCAGTAGCTGTAGAAGTCGTAGAGGCCCAGAGTGTCGGGACGCCGGCTCGTCAGGAGGGAGTTTCTGCTGGGCGCGCAGAGAGCTTGCTGCAAGCGTAGTTGGCAAAATCGTTGCGAATTCGCGCTCAGTTAAACTTTTCATTTTGCAAATCAATAAAATTTATACGGAATTGCCTTTGAAAATGATTTTTTCAACGCAATTTTATATTTATTGGTATATAGTTGAAAAACAGTAGTTTTTCATTATAATTGAAAAAAGCACCTGTGCGTAAGCTTTATCAAAGAGAACGCTTCGTTGAGCTAGCCGGTCGATGTTGGGAGAGTGAGCTTTTGCATCGCCGTAGCAGCCGAGGGCAGGTCGCAGGTCGTCAACGATCACGAACAGGAAGTTAATTTTTTCGTTCGCGCTGCTGCTTATTGTAGGGCTCGTCAGCAGCAGCAACAAAGCAACGAGCTGCATCTTCATCGTTATGTTTGTTCGATTTGCGAGAGGTAATGTTAGTTATCCTGTGCAAGTTTAGCCGTGTATTAAGCCGTGATGACTGATAAGAAATTTTTGATGGAAGATCGTTTTTAAAGAAAGCTTGAGAAAATTTTAGTTATACTCGAATACAGACATGTATCTTATAAGTTTATGTTAAAACTAAGGGTAAATGGTAGGTATATGTAATAGTTTAATTTTTTCTGTATAGTTAATGATTTTGTATTAAAAAAATCTAATTTTAGGCAAACATTATAGGTATATTATGAATCACAATAAAGATAAACGCGCGTTCGCAAAATGAGCCAGATTGATATAAAGAAAACATTTCGATCTTCAACCCTAAAATAAAAATTTCATCTTTACCTGCAACGTACAAGGAACCGACAATCCCCATATATGTTACATTCCCACCTATAATTCGTTTCTCCTCTCCTCACCAGCTATCTAACCATCGAATCGAACCTTCCCATACACGAAACGCCATCAGAAGCTAAAATTTGAAAGAGGCGGCCGAATTTTTTTCGGAGCTCATCAGCTGATTGCGGCAGCGAGCGAGAGAGAGAGAGCGAGACAGCTAATGTAAATATACGGCCCGCTCGACAACAACACTACAGAACGCGGTGCTCGCTCGTTTTGACAGTTGCCCAGTGCGGAGAGGGGGGGCTTTTTAATCCTCTCAGTTCCGCAACACATATACAATCTCGCAAGCATTTACGCACACAGAGACTCGCAGCGATATAGAGAAGGCTGCAGCAGCAGCAGCAGCACATACGCAATAAAAAGCAAGAATCGGAGGGGAGTCGCGCAGGCGCAGCTGCGTCCCCCGCGATCGAAAGCTAGAGAGAAGGAGAAGGAGAGTCAGCAGGCGCGCGAGGAGAGAAAAACAGCGATCGGAACACGGATGACTGTTCAGTGTTTGTGTTGGATCGGAGCTGAGCGGACGAAACTCGTTTCACTCGCTCGCTCCCTCTCTCTCTCCCTCTATTTTGCGCGCACGCAGTTTCCGCACATATATACACACAGAGAGCTGCGAAAGAGAGAGAGAGAGAAGAGAGGAGAGTGCGCGAATGTGTGAGTGCGTGCGTGTCTGTGTGTTGTTGACGACTACGCGAGTACGCGACTATTCTCCGCTTAGCCGAGCGCCCAAAGAGAGCAGCAGTATATAATGAAGACGACGCAATAGAGGAGACTGAGCGCGAGAGAGAGAGCCGTGCGCTGCTCCAGAAGGCAAGGTTGACAAACGCATCGTCGTCGTCCTAGAGCGAGAGGTGAGTTCAGCTCCAAAACAATCCACTGCCCAGTAGGATTCGGGCTATTCCTTTGTGTTGCCAGTCGCGCAGCTCTCTCAGCTTTCGACTATATAGATATATACGTATACCTACGCGCCTACCATCCAAAAGACGTTCTTTCTTTCTCGCGCTCTTGCGCGACGAGAGAGCTGCATGTATAGGGAGATTGGCTTTGGACGATTCCAAGCCTCCGGTGACAATGGCAGAGTATATCGCGCGATATGTGCAAGAGCCAGAGTTGCGCTCTACTCGATATATATGCAGCTTGACTCTCTCTCGCGCTTTGTGTCTGTGGGCAGTATCACACACGTATACATATATATATAGACGACGCGTCAATTTTCTCTCTCTCTCTCTCTCTGTCTCTGGGGGCACGGGCGAAAATATATAGACACGGACAGAGACAAGTCGCTCTTTGCGCTCGCGCGCGCTCCGGCTATTTTCGCCAGCCTCTGGGGGCTCATCCGTGCGCGTATCTGTTATTTTTTTTTTCTTTCTTCGCGCGCTCGCGCTATCCAGAAGCTCTCTCTGTGTGTGTATGTATACAGAGGCTCGTTAGCGCGAGAACGCGCGCAGCATTAATCGGGAGAAACAAGTAGCAGAGAGTGTGGGAGAGAGAGAGAGAGAGAGGGAAAGAAGACTGCGCGCTGCACACGCACACAAGGGCAACCGCGAGAGCGAGCTTAGGTGGAGGGGGAGCCCAAACAGCTGTGCCGTCACCGTCTCTCGATAGACACTCTCTGACTTTAGTTTATGTTAGCTGCCTTCTTTCTCTCGCCCCCCTCCCTACGATCTGGCTGCTCTCTGCTGTTGTTTGTTATATTATACCTGCACGCTCTCTTTATATCGCGCGCGCCTCGCGAGGCTATTGTGTAACGCAAGCGCGAGCAGTGGAGCAGGGCCAATGCCGCCGATAGGATGCATTTTGCGGGCGCGCCTCTTTGACTTTCAGTAGCGCGAGGAAAAAGATAAGGATTGACGCGATCGTGGGAAAGGAGCTGCGAGAGAATTATTAAACCGCGACAATGGAATACTGAGTGTTTGCGTTTTGCAGGAGGCGAGAGTTGGATTTTACATGAGAGAGGATCCAAAGAGGCAGAATGTCAGCGGATTCTCCGAGAAGGGCTGGGGTGCACAAGGGTGCGCAGGTTGTCACCCCGCAGCCCATCAGCGATAAGTCCATCATTGACAGTATGGCGGGCATCATCAATGACATTGTACCGCAGGTGAGCTAGACGGATTATTATTATTGCCTCACCTGGAGTGTTGTTGATTCACGCTTGTAATTTCATATAGACATGTACGACATGATTGTTAAACAGCTCTCGCGCGCTTTGTTTTGCAGGCTTACACTAGCAGTTCACCAAACTCTGACAACAGAGAGGCGATTACATGGGCTAGATTTGAGTATGCGGATGTCAATGATCCTGCCTTCTTTCCTGACTACAATGAGGGATCTAGTATACCACCTTTGTTACTAGTCTTGGGATACACAACTGGGGTGCAGGTAGGCTATGGTCAATCTTTAACGTTCATTCTCTCTTTTTCCGATTCGCCATAACTTCGTGGGCGCGAAACATTTACTATTTCGATAAATTTTTCAGATGAAAAATTGTTTTATTAATAAATCATTTTTTTACTACACGAAAAGAATTTTGTTTTCGGAAAAAAGCTTTTTTCCACTAGTGATCCGAAAATGTCATTTTTTTCATGGGAATAACTAATGAAAAACCAATTGTCTTACATTTGGGTATTAATTTATTACGCGTACTCTCCTCTTTACCACTATAGATTTTACTCCTTTACAAAGACCTTGAAATATGCAAAATGTACAAAGCGTATGCAAATATTTACTTAACATCAACAAAAAAGTGTTCCAAGTTAATATTTTTCCAATTAAATTTTTCAATGACCAGGTATGGCTTATAGCCGCGTCTGGCGAGGCTACGGAAGTTTTATCTTGGCGGCAAGGCATGGTGCGTACTCTGCGAATCCTGCCGAGTCCGAAATTCAGCGATCGAGATCGCGATGATCTATTCAAGCTAAAACGACCGATGGTAGCGATCTGTGACTCGGCCGGACCTGGTCCGCAATTCTGCAGTGTCAGCTTTATCTCGCTCAAGACTGGAGAACAAGTAAAAAGCATTAAGTTCAAGAGTCCCGTGTGCGACGTCCTGGCCAACAAGCGCTCGATCGTCGTCACTTTCCCCGAGAGAATAGCAGTTTTCGATGCAAAGACACTCGAGGACGTAGTCACCATTACTACCTGTTATCTTAGCCCAGGGCCTAATCCGAATCCAGTTGCCCTGGGGACAAGATGGCTGGCTTACAGGTACATACACTTATCATTTAATAATTAAAATATTATTATTTATTATAATTTTTTTATTACGATTTTTATAATTTACTTGTTATAAATTACAGCGAGAAGAAACTGATTCCCGGGCGAAGAAGTAGCGGCGGTAGTGAAGGCGAGGGCGTTTCGAGTTATACGGCGACGGTGCTTCACGCAGCGAAATCCCTGGGCAAGGGTCTGCGTGGCCTCGGCGAAACTGTTGCATCCAGTCTTACAGGAAACTCCGTTTCACCAATGGCATCGGTCAATAACTCAAATGCAACAGATTCGACCCAGCCGGGTGTCGTCACGGTACTTGACCTTCAGGCAGCCAAGGAGGAGAAGGAAACGGACGACGGTAGCATCGAGACTGTCGTCGCGCATTTCACGGCACACAGTGACGCTATTGTTGCGATGACTTTCGATCAAACGGGGGCTCTTCTTATGACGGCAGATAAGCGCGGTCATGATTTTCACGTCTTTAGGTACTAAACTATTCTTTTTTTAAAAATTTTATTTTTTCATTTAATTTATATAAATTTGAAATATTTTTAATTATAATGTTCATATTACTAAAAGTAAAAAAATAATCGTAGAATAATTTAATAATCACAAAACAAAAATAAATATTACATAATTAAACTATATTCTAAAATAAAATCATTAAACTTTTTTATTATAAAATTCATTTAATTACTTTATTTCTTTTTTTATTAATCTTTCAATTTTTAACAATCAGGATACAGCCACATCCAGGTGGCCCCAGCCTCGCCGCGGTGCACCACCTTTACGTGTTACATCGAGGCGATACGACGGCTAAGGTCCAGGACATGGTTTTTTCAAGCGACGCACGCTGGGCAGCCGTGTCCACAGTTAGAGGCACGACGCACGTCTTCCCCGTGGCTCCCTACGGCGGTCCAGTGGGCGTCAGGACGCATTCGTCACCTCATGTAGTTAATCGACTATCAAGGTTTCACAAAAGCGCCGGCCTGACAGACGAAGACGCAAGATCGCACTCACCCGTCTCTCATGCGGAGCTGCCCCTGTTCGTCTATCCATACACCAATCCCCGACTGCCACCGTATCCCCACCCGACGATCTTGCATCCCCTAGCTCAAATCAGGCAGCCATCAAGCTTGACCAACACTGGTAGCCAAGCACAACCTAGGTAAGTTTTCATCATTTACATTCATTTGTATCAATGATTTTTCAGTAAAATTAATTATCTTAAAATATTTTAATATTTGTTTAATTAAGAAAAAAAATGTTTGCAAGATTTGTTTAAAATTATTTAATTAATGAATTGATACATTTTCTTCCAATAATATTCTATTAAAAAAAAATTTAATCAAAATATTGTTATATGCTATATCACTTATTATCTTTCAAATTATTAACCTATCGTATCGATAAAAGCTATACGATTTTTCAATTTAGGGTACAACCAAGACAGCGTCTTCATTCGGATGATAGCGTGACTTTACCATTAAAAATCTGCGCCTGCTTTGCTCCTCCGCGAGCCTGGATCTACGCACAACGTGATTCCGCAAATAAATTGACAAAACGCGCCGTCGATTCCCTCTTTATCATGGCCTGTCATGGTAACATGATTCAATATGACTTGGAACCTAAACCTGCTGCCGGTATGTACATTTTAACTATTAAGTATACTCAATATACATTACGATTTTATTATTTGTGTTAATGATTTTTGTTCGTACCGTTAGGTGTGCCTAAGGAAAAAGTATGTGACAAAACGGCAATCGAGCTGGAGGTGGAAGCCAAAGGACAGTGGCCGCTTTTGCGGAGTACTACGTCTGCAGATATCGTTCCACCATTACCATCTACAAATCCATTGCTTGGACTTTCTATGGCTCCTTCAAACGACCAGCAAACAAACAGTAATGAAAGTCGATGGCTCAGTCAAGTCGAAATTTTCACCCACGTTGGTCCACATCGTAGACTATGGATGGGACCTCAATTTGTCTTCAAAACTTATAATGCACCTAGCGGGTAATATAACTTAGTTAATTGATTTTAAAATTAATTAAATTATTAATAGTGAAAACAAAGTTTATGAAAAATGTGCTTATTAAACATAAAATTATAGAGTTGCAGCAAATTTAGTTGAGGCGGAAACCGTTGAAGTTGGCATAGCTAGCGGTTCACGGCCTGCTAGATCGAATCCTGTAAATATGCCCCATACAGGAAGTAGACCACTGATGCCAGTAGTCATTGACGGTTCTGGAAGTAAGCTTTACTACTTTTTAAATTTGCTATTATCTGAAAATTCGTAAATTTATAAACTTATAATTTTAGGCAGTTATGAGCAGTCACCAAGATTCGTAGAGGCTTATGGAGACGCCTTAGATCATGAAAATTCGGGTGAAATTGGTAGCGGTGAGAACCAGCTGAGAGAAGATCTTGCTGAAGCTATGTTGGAGACGTCGTCCACACCCCATCGAGTTGCAGGTACCTTTTACTTTATTACTTTTCAAACTGATGCGTGCATTATATTAATAATTCAGATTTACTAAAACATACTCAAAGCTGAAGCATAATATATTTATTCATAAAACACATAAATTACGATATTACCATACGTAACCCGTGTACTACTACATTATGTGCATTTTAACGTAAGCATGATATTTTTTTTAATCTTGAAAATTTTGCTATTCTATGTCACTGTTGAGTTCGCCTTTTTTATATTATACACAGTACACATCATGGTTCTGAATCTTTATTTAAAATGTTTAAATGATTTTCATTATGTTTATTTTTTTATTCAGTGAATGCTAGAAATTGCATACGTCATATTTTACCATACATCAATAAATTACACGTGCGAATCTGAATAAATAAGTAAATCTAAGTTAGTATGACAAAGCAAAATTATACTCAATAGCGACTCTCACAGTAATCAGCACACCTCTCAATGTAAATACATAAAAAACAGTGTGGCGTTTATTATTCCTTCTGCACGTGGTTGAGGATGGTGGCTAGCTTTTAAAAACGTAAAACGCGAACACAGAACTAGCCAAAGGCAGGTATCTTTGTTGCACCTTTCTAAGCGTTTTTTTTCTCCATATATATTTATTACACATCAGCGGCATTTCACTAACAGCGATTGCCTGGGCTCTGTAGGATACCACTGTATCATTTCTTGTTTATTTTTTTATTTATTTATTTCGTGTGCCTCGATTTAAAAAAGATTTTAATTTTTAGCCCTTGAATTATTTGTTAATTTGCTATTATTCAATTGGTATAAAACAGAGTCGAGCGTAGCATATCAGCAAGCCAATGTCTTTCAGCTTTTTCATTTTCTTTTTATTCCTATTACATTTTTTGCTTGCGACTAAAATATTTGAAAGAAAAAGTCGAAGGAACTCGAGGCTTGATTGTTCACATCTCATACTTTTCCTATTTCCCCTTTCACCTACAGACAAAACAATTTGTTGAGAATGATTCAAAGTTTGTAAATGCTAAATGTTAAATTCACTCAAAATGATATATACATATATATTATCATCGTATTTGATTTTTCTATAATTCATTGATTATTGAAGTATAAGGAACCAATAAATTAGTATTTAAAAATATTTACAAAAAAAAAAGAATACTTACGAAATTTTATATTTTAAATACACATCAGTATTAATAGTAAAGATTTTTTATTAAATGATTTCTGTTTGACAATTATCGTTGCATAATTTACTATAATTTTATTGAATCATAAAAATTATTATTAAAAGTAAAGTAATCAAATCATAAATTTAGAAAATAGCTGAGTGTATTTAGATAGCACCTGTAACTAGTTAATTTCTATCTTCACCTTTGGCTACATTAAAATGAGTTTAATCAAAAATTCATTTTATAACAGCTGTTGTTCGCATAATAATAACTAAAATTCATTCAAATTAATATCAAAGCCAAAATAATAAAGTATACGTTTTCAAAATAACTTTAACCAAAACACTTGACCCCATACTTACTACACAGTGCAAACGAAACATGACGCAAATCACCCGTATACAGAGCAATCCTCATTAACGCATAAACAAAACGTAAAGACCAAGCTCAAAAAATGAACAAACAAAAGAAAAGAACGTAAACAAACTAAACTTGATATCTGATACCTGCCTACGGCTTTTTCTGTTGATCTAGGGAGGCGCTTGGTAGTTGAGAGGGTGGGTCCTCCGGTAGCTAAGGTCGTCAACCCCCTGGGCACGGTGATAACCGTCTCGGCGGACGAGGAAGACGCTTCGTTGCTGTCCCAGCCAGACAACGACGACGATGACTGCCTGGCGATGGCACCGAGCGCTGCCGATCCGCTGCCCAGCATCTGCGCCGAGGAGGGCAGCAGCTCGGACTCGGGACTGCGCCAAGACATCGAGGGCCAGGAGCTGCGCGAGCATACCGAGATCTGCGCGGAGATGCGCCCAGCTAACGAGCCAGCGGCAATCGACAGCGTGCCAGACGAGAATATCGAGGAGCTCAAAGAGCGTCGGACCCTGTGCGCCGAGGCGGCGACCGCTAGCACCGGCTACAGTCTCGATCTCGACAGGGTGGGCGCCTTCAAAGACGTTCCTAGTAGCCCCAGTCTGTGCGCCGAACGTGGCGCGGTGCCCGACTGTAGCAACGTCGCGCAGGCTGCGGCTACTGGCCGTTTAAAGTGCGTAGTCGGCGCCTACGACGAGGAGGCTAAACACGCCCTGAGCAAGGAACTGGGTTATCAGTTGGTCGAAGGCAGCGAGTCGCAGGAGCGAGCGGCATTGACGCTGCCGCCAGAGAGCTTAATCATCAAGACCAGCGAGAAAGCTTGCAACTCTTCGGACGATGATATCGAGCATATTAATACAGAGGAGCTGGCGGCTCTTCCTGTTGTTGCGACGAGGAAAAAGTCCTGTCACTTGCTGTCTTCGGACGACGATATAGAACATATACATCACTGCGATATTCCCGAAAGTGAGAAGCGGAGCAGTACCGGTAGCGGCAATGCTAGAAAACGTAGCAAGGAGAAGCAACAGGCGGTCGAAATTGTGACTGCAGAACTTCCACCAATGATCGTACCTACGATTGTCTCAGTTCCAGAGCCTGTCAAAGAGATTAAAATTCCCAAGGAGCTTGAAAAACCTGTCGAGGTTGTTAAACAGGAACAGGAGACACAACAACAACCTCAGCAAAGCTACTCAAAAAAGACACGAGTACGCTCTAAACGTCAGCCTGTAGTTTCATCTGCCTCTAGCGACATGGTCGAAATAATTAACATGGATGCTGTAGAACTACCACCACCTGAGCCTTTGCCGCCGCCGCCGCCACCGCTTGAGGTAGACAATTTCGAGGAGCCATTAACTTTGCCCGACATGGTAGAAATAATAGATATCGATGCGATGGAGCGCGCGGAGAAGAGCAGTGGTTGTTTCCCTAATTTTCCAGTGCCTGATTGCAAGATTTTATTGGGTAGACCTGAGCCTACTAAGAAAAAGTCCAAGCGCCAGAGGAAGCAGCAACAGCCGCCGCAATTGCCTCCGCCGCCACCACCAGCACAAATACAGTCGGAGGACAGCATAGAACAGATAGAGTCGCCGACTGAACAGTTCGACGAAGAAGTTATTTTGAAAGATCTTGAAGAGCCGCAACAACAAGCCACAAATTCATGGAGCTCGATTGTCAGACGCAGGAGTACTAGCGTGCCAAAAGTGGAGGAAACAGAATCGATCGTTTCAAAGCCATTATATGAGGTAGAAAGCGTTGAGGACGAAGAGGAAGCTAACAAAGAGAACGTCGATGTAAGTAAACGCGAGAACGACGGTGAGGAGGATGATGTTGAACAAACCGCAGACTTCACGGTCACACTGACAAGTAAAAAAAAGGAAGAGGAGGCAATAGTTCCGGAAGAAATTGTTAGCATAAAGCAACAAAATGTCGAAGAGGAGTCGGAGAAGAAAAGCGATTCTGAGCAAGAGACAGCTGGAGTACTGATTGAGCGTTCTAGCTCCTCGGACGACCTGAATGCCAATAGCAACACGGTAGTGCCGATGGACACAGAAGAGGAGAGTAGTAATGGTATTCATACGGCAGCCAGAGAGCAGCTTGTTTCTGCGCTAACAGAAAAGAACGGCAGCGGTAATGCCTCAATGATGCCGGTGTTGACGGCTGGCCAGCTGCCCGCGAAAAAAGCCAGTCGATCAAAAAAGAAAAAGCGCAGATGAGTAGAGGACTGCGTCGACGTACCCGGGGCCGGCCTTGCCCTCTACATTCTGTTTATGCAAGTCGCCGGAGTAGATTAGCAGGAGGAAGAAGCGCGGGAGCTCATGATATCGTCTTGAGAGTAATGAAAAGACGAGAGTGCAATGAAAATTTTGTATTTTGAGAGTAATGGATAAGTCACTGTAAATGCTTTTGGTGCACTATCGTTTAAATTTATTTCAAGCTGAGAACTGAAATTTTAAATAATAATTTTTAGTAGTAATATTTATAAAGAATAAAATTGTATATAAATCGATCGTCGGTTAAAAAATATATTTTGCCTCGTTAAAAAAATCTTTAAGAGAGATGATATTTAACAATTATTTGAAAATTTTATTTTGCACTATTATATTAAATGGTCAGAAACTTTGAGTGAAATGTGTTAACGGTACGAGAAAATGGAATCCATCTGACGACACAAAACATTTACAGTGATAGAAAATTTATCTTTAATTTGATATTATTTCTTTTCATTGATATCGCCATTTTCATTGTTTTTACTACTAACGTTAAAATACGTAAACCATCATTAAAAAAACGTAACTCTTTAATTAAAACAAAAGGAACAAAAATTTTCGCAAATAGAAAGCAAGGTTTTTGTTTGGGTGTGTATAGTTTTATTACGAGCTCAATGTGGAGTGGACCATTGTGATTACAGGGGTACCTTTTATGTCGACGAAACTTTTAAGTGTTAATGATAATAATATTAAATAATCATGTGACGATCGTTTAAATCGCTGAAATTTTATACGATTGGGCCATTAGGTGTTCATCTCGAGGATCCAGTGAGAGAATGAGAGAATGAAAACAAATTGCGATATAGGTGAACAAATCGAAGAGATACTTTAGCAAAAGCGAGAACACATGATAGTCTCTCTATTAATCATTGTGCAAACGCTCATTTAACTTTAATCAAATTTTAAAGTCTCTGTCGGTTTTATTATTTTATTTAGTTAAGCAAAAAAGCAATATAGAAATACTCTTGTCATCATTTTTAGGTACAATATCTCGTTTTTTATTATTTATGTATTTATTAGTGATACATATAAGACTTGAACAGCTTTATCTAGCAATTCAAGGTTCTTCGTTCATTAGATAGATCAATGTTAGTTTTGACACTTTTCTTTTTTTGTATTCCATCCATTATACATCCACAGTATTTTTCATCCGTCTGACTGTATATTACGCTGAGAAAAAAATTATTTACAATTGCACATCTTTTCTTTGCACTTTGATTTTTTTTCTTTCTTTTTTTTTCATAGAAAAGTAAATAAATACACGGTAGCTTAGAAAAGTGTAAAACTAAATGGCGAAGTACAAAAAAAAAGTAAAGCGCTTTTTACAATAATTTTTTCTTGGTGTAAATTTAAACAAACAAAAAAATGATATATTCGTATAGTGCAAAGGCATCTCTGTGCTAAAGATATATATTTAAATATCACGCGTCAAGTCGCGTTAGTTACGATTTTCTTTTATTGTACATATGAATAGTTTGCGCAGATTCTATTATGATGATCTCAAAATAGTACTTTGTGGGCTCGAATCATGTCGCTTGAAAACGCGTGCTCGATGCGCACGTAAGTACGAACAAAAAAATAATTACTGACACTGCGCAGCTTTATACTTTTTAATGTATTGCCGAGTCTTCGCTTCGAAGGTTCGCAGCAGCATTGTGTAGGCAAGAATCACGTTATAAGCGGTCAATAAATGAAAAAATGATGTAATCGGTTAGGCCGCCGCGAGCACATAGATATATAGAAATTGCAAAACATACTGTCGTATTCATTACAATTGTATTATAGATATTAGCTATTTTTCCGACGCCAATGGAGATAACAAGTATCTTTACGTTCACCTCTCCGATGATATAATATCAAAAGTCAAGAGTTAAGTAAATAATATTTTTGAATGAATTTTGATTATTCTTCCTAGAGTACTAATGTACGATAAAAGAAGATTTAATGAATCAATACAATTTTTTTATTTATTGATTGTAGATTTAATTACATTATTTTTATATCAAATTATGTAATTTTTAATATTTAGATACCTTTTATTTTTATACTTTATTACTTTTATGCATGATATTAAAACATGAAACTAGTCGAACGGTATTTTTAGTTTAAAACTTTTAAAGTAAATCTCATCTGCAATGAACTTATGCAAAGCATATCAAATTTTTAAAGATTAATGTTGGGATTCTATGTCTTATTGAATAAGATAAAATTTTTTTTAAAGATTAGTATTTATTTTGCGAGTTGAGCGCAAAGATGTACCTGTTGACGTACCCTCCAACGTCAATCCACTCGCTTCACTATATATTTAATAATGAAAAAAAAAAACGCACATATATTTATGGGCTCGTAGCCACTTAACGGAATCGAATGCTTATACATAACCAATGCCTTCGTTCAGCGTGAATGTCAAGAAATTTAAAATGATAAAAATTATAGCGTGTAAATGTTTTCGAGGCAAGAGGAAAAAAAAACTGTATAAATTGTAAAATTGAGAATTATACACATAGAGCAAAAGTGCGCGCTCCGCGGACAGAAAGCAACAACCAAGTTCAAAATACTCTCTCCAAAAACGATAAACTCGTAGACGTATGTATACATAATGAACACAACGTATTTCGACATTTATATAAGCATGTGTATAATCGTCCGCGCTACGAAATACAAATAAAAAAAATTAAAAAAATACATATGTGTGAACGCAAAGTGCGCTGTTTGATAGCGTGGGACGAAAAAATGAATAAAAAATAAAACAACGTATGTTCATTTTCGATCGAGAGCCGGCTTCGCGCGCGCTTTAGTTTTGCCGACGCTCGATCGCGCTTTAGTGTGTGTATAAAACGAAAACAAAAAAAACGGAGCAAAACAAAAAAAGGAGCGATCCGCGTATGGATCGTTTCGAATTCTATATTCTATTATATAGAAAAAAAAAGTGTTCATCATTACTGTATTGACAAAAGGATTAAAAAAAAATACTGACATAATGTAGTTATATCGGTCGCGTAGCTCGTATGTAAACGTAGTTTATTTAACAAAAACATGATCATTTAATTAAGGAAACTTTATCTGAATGGTTATAACTGAACCTTAGGGCAATTTTTTGACTGAATCTCTCAGTGTTGAAGTATAATATGAGGCTAGAGTCGTTAAATATTGGGGTGAGGGAATAATATGGCAATGTTAGGACGAAAATCTGCGCCGTGTAAAAGTGTGGAACTTAAACTTTGTTGGATCTATGTATTTTTGTCGGTCTCGCTGCTGAATACCATTCATTAATCCTTTCGACCAAAAAAATCTCTATATCTGCAATATTTTGAATTTTTAAAAGTCTAGTGCAACTGTTGATTCGAGAAAAAAATGTAATGGAGGGGGTAAAAATGTTATGTACATCGCACCTGAGTTTGCGATCGTCCGTTTGCATCGCATAATTGCGTGTATCTGTAAATGACAAGCGAAAAAGAATATGACGTGATGACGATAAAACGTCGCATTGAGAGTGCATGCGGTACTAATGCAAAATTATTGAGTGAAAATAAATTATTAAATACCAGACAAAGCCACGAGTTTAATTTTTATCAAAATATCCCCAGAGTAATAATAAACAGACATTAAAAAGTTTCAACTATGATATGAAATTTTATTCGCACAACTCATTGTTTCGGTCGGTTGCTAGTTTCTCCTATTTTCTCGCAAGCCTTTTATTATTTCTAATATTTCCCATTAGACTCGTCCCACTTTCTACTAGAAAAAGTAGCGCTATAGTAAAAGTCACACTTTCCAAAAAGTCAAATAATTTCATCCACGCTTTGTTCGCGAAACTCTCTGTTCCAGGTGGCAATCAATCAATGGCGAGCTGCGAGGACCTGAGCTCGAGCAGCTTTAGCTCGGCAAGTCGAGCCTCATTGGACGCGCGTAGCTCACCGACGGCTTCTTACAGCGCTGAACACATGATGGTCTTTCCGGGCGATAGCAGCGGCTCCATATGAGCCGGCGCCCCTGTGCGATCCAGCGGTGGCTTTGCCAACTGGATGAGGATACCGCTCTATTATTTCAGGGAGTGACGGGACTTAGAAGAGAGAAAGAACTGATTGCAGATGAGAAACGGAAGCTTTGGGCAACGACTTTGTGGGAACAGGCGGTTCGTCTATAATGGGTGTAGGGAAAAGATTTTTACTTTTATAAGTTTGATGATGACTTTAGATTAATTTATAAAACTTTAAAATGTGGGTATACTTAAGTTAAACAGTTTTGAATTGAGACTCGCTAGTTTATTTGAAATTTCTGACTAAAAGTTTTGATGATAAACCACCTGTTTCAAGTACGCAATGTCGCCAGAAATCTTGGTGAAAGCTAAGTAGCTATTTCAAAGCAAGCTTGTTGATCTTTGTTGGAAAGGAAATGGTAAATATTCGAGAGAATGTATTTATGGAACAGAGTTGCGAATTCTTAAGAGGAATAAGGTGCGGTAAGTTTCGGTTTGATGAAAAAGGAAAATGGGGTTTTTTCTTTTACAAATACCGTTTTGAAAATAAATGCAACAGTATAATGAATTTTCCGCTTTATACATTCCGCAAATGATAATAAATATTAACACAATCAAATTATATTTGATTGTACTTTTTTTTTTTTAATTTTTTATTAATTTTTATTACAATTGGATGCACCAAAACACGGATGTAAAAAAAGATTTTGTTTTCCATTATCGTGCTAATGACTTCCTACAAACTTTGTTAATAATGCAATAGTAAATTTTGAATTTAAATTTTAAAACTAACAACAACGTAAAAATTTTAAATATTGCATTCCAAAATAATTAATTTATTGACACATTTTATGAATAAAAAAATACGTATACAAATAGTTAATACCTTGGTTAAATATACTGTACATAAGTCCTATCTAATTATCTGAAATAATGAAATATGTATAAATAATTATTAACTAAATTACTTATGCTTACAAACCTATCAATCATTCTCATCTAACAACTATAAACTATAAATAAAATCTTTCTAGACATATTTCAAATTAATGGCAAGTTTATTGAAAGAAATAAATTCAATAAACTTGAGTTGGCTAGAATTTGGGAAATATCTAAAATCTAACATTTATTGAATACTAATAAATATAGTTTATAACTTTAATCTCTACTACAGTATACGTTGCTTCGAATTTTCAAACAGTATTTGCAAAAAAAACCCTTTTTTCATATAAAGAGAAAAATAAAAGAAAATACCGATATTAATTTCAACCATATTTTGGTTCCATTGGTATATGATCTCCGCCTTCCACTGAATTCTTTATTTTTATGAAGTAATTCAAATGAGCGCGTCAAGTCGCTACTTAAAATTGTCAAATTCATAAACACATGTAGGTTCGTACATCTCTCGACTAGAGTTTTTATTTTTTAAAACTTTAGATAAGCGACTTTTTCATGAAAACCGTAAATAAACTATATATTTTTGTATCTTGTTTTCTAAAAAAAGTGAAGTAGAAAAAGGAAAATGTAGAGAAACGAGTAAAAAAAAAGTGAGAGTAAAAAAATGTACGAATAATTTGACTAAGCGAGCGACTGGATGCCTTTGCCGCATTCTTATATAATTTTCAAAGCGTAACAATATACTGATAATCATTAGTCGCGCGTGCAGAATTAGCCTGTCCAATATTAATTCGATACTATTACTGTATGTACGGTTACACTATGGCCAAGTTCCAATACTTTTGTTAAAATGCAATACAGATACTTTTCTCAAGTCCGTGATTATATATACCGTTGTTCTTAAGAACTGTCAGTCGTGCCTTTTTGGTTGGTAATTTTATTTAATTGCCGATTTTTTCAAAAATTTTTGTATGTTTTATTTTTTTATGATGTCTAAATATTATCAAAACATTACTTTTGCATGTGTAAGAAAAAAAAAACTAAAATAGCATACTGGTAAAGTGTAACTCGACGAGTTGACGAATTTCTGTTTCTGTTGCGAACTCGTTTAATATGTATATAAATTATAACTTCGTACTAATAGAAAATCTTACAGAACATTTTTTACAACCCCCTATACATGTAACAAAAATTGAATTACGATTTGTATAAAATGAAAAAAAAAACAAACAAAAGGGAAGTCTTCGAGTACTTTAGCGATATTTTCAGTTGCGTTTTATATATTATGTCGCGTATATTTTGTATACATATATAATCACATATATACATTTGATGTATTACGTGTGTAATATTTTTTCAGTGAGCCTTAAGTAAATTTTTGATAAATTTTTATACAGAGACATGTCATAAAGGACGATCAATTTGATTTATTGTATGTCAGATTTTAAAAAGGTTTAGTAAATGGATCTATAGCTTTACACTTCAAAATTAACAGTGTTTGTACATTCCGATACCTATATTTTTGTTGCACTAAAAAGTCCCCTATTTAAGTGATATTATGCATTGTAACACTAAAAATTACCAATTATACTGTTGTTGTTATTATATATTACTATATTATAAATATTTTTATTATTTGCTATTATTATAATATTGTTGTACAATTATTAATAATTATACCATTTACATTACTATATATTAAGTATACTATTACTATACTATTGCCATTACCCCACGACACACAAATATTTTGATTTTCAAGTTGCGATCGCAGAGAGAGGAGCCAAAAGCGAAAGACACTTATATTTTCTCGTTTTCGCAAATTTGTACTACTACCAATATTAAGATTGTTAAAACGGCGCATTCTTTTTAATTTTATTAAAAACTGTGATTATATATAAACCATTACGGATTATTCAAATGGGATAATAAAAATACTTAAAGAGATAAGAGGAATAAGCTCGAAAGAGAGAAAAAAAGAGAGAAATATATGCAACGATATTTTTTCATTACAGATTGTACCGCAGTAATAAAAAAGAGAAAAAAAATTAAGCCTACGAAAAAAATCTGCACAAATTCCTTTTTGTCAATCGAGTTTAAACTGATTTTATGTATTTAAGGGACAAAAGCAACAACATTTTTTGAGAATATGACGAAAAGAAGCATTAATTGCGATTTGTAATATTAATTAACTCTTAAAATATATTTAGAAACTTTAAATACCGAATATAATTGTAGTCTATTTACTCGATAAAGGAACAGTTGCCAATAGATCATTTCAGATTCTCATAATTCATCAAGATAAACACTTGGCATATTTACTTGTGTATCGTATAAGATATAAATGTACATCGATATTAGCGCGTGTGAACCTCGAAATATAAACATCAAGGGTCAACTTTCGTTCGTTCCCGCAATCTAAGAATCAATCATGTGCGTCTATTTTATTATTCGTAGGAGTGAAAAATGAAAAAAAAAAAAAAAAATTGACAAGACTAATAAAATCTTTTTACCATGTGAATTGTTAAGTCTTATTAAAACACCCTTTACAATTATTATTATATTACAATTATTGATCTGCAATCCTTAATTGACTCGATCTATATACGCTCTTGCGATATTCGAACGATTCGCGCGCTCGCCTCCTAACCTCGTCTTTTTAAAGCTCCCCGAGAGTTTGTTTACATTTCGCATATGTTTTTTCGGAGCATCATCGCACGTGTGATTCATCGCGTATACGTGCTCCTATATTTATAAGTAACGAAATCAGAAATGCGCAGCGGCGATTCGAGCAACAGTGACGAGAAGCTTCGTAATTGAAATTGCAGAATGGATTTTAAAATGCTGGGCACGTAGGTAAGGCGATGCGCTTATCGTTTTGTTCTTACGGACGCTCGTGTCCTCGATGTAGCTCTATTCAATTAGGCACAATCCAAAACCGCTGTCTGTGCAAATACAAAACCAAAGTGGAATCCGATTATATTTTTACCAGGCTGATTCCGGGCTCAACGTGCGGAAAGCTTAATCAGCTTCGTTATCGGCCACGGCTACATGTAAAAGAAAAGTTGGCACAATGATAAAAGTAGCACGCGAGCCCACGGTGTTTTCGCCACGGCGATCTCGGCGCATCAACTAGAAGGAGGCTGCAGGAGAAGGTGTGTGCGTGCGCGCGTTAGCGCAGAGACTGTACACAAAGAAAGTATAAGTATACTTAATACCTACATACATCCAGAAAGTCGAAAACCGCGCGAGCGAGCGCGCGCTCTGTTCCGCGCTCTATGAGTACTTATGGGTCATTCGACTCGTTAACCGGTTAACCGTTAGTTACTTTCTCGATTGAAAACGAACTGCAACTGATGCGCGCGCTCGAGTTACGTTAAAAAAACGTGCTCGACGATTGAATTTTAATTGAAGCCCGGCGCGTCGTAAAGATGCTCAACGTCAATTTGACCAAGTGGATTTTCGCATTCAACGCGGCTTCGGTCGCGTTAATGGCCTTGCTCGTCAACTGTTTTGAAAGGAGGCTGCCGACCCTTCTGCCGAAGCTCTTTCGCCATGGCAAGTTCAGCTCGAATGCCAAAGTACCCGCGATCGAGAAGTTAGAGGTACCAAAAAGGTGAGTGGTTTTTTTTTTTAATTCTTTACTGAAAATTGATAGAAGTCTATTTCGTTTGAAATTGAACGTTATTTTTCAAATTGTTTTGAATTTTCTCGAGTCACTTTTAACACTATATATAAATGACGAATATTTTTCCGTTTTGTATAGTCGACTGATTATTGATGAATTTATGTTTTTTAATTGACAGTTGGTTCAGACATTTTTATACGTTTTCTGGTCCCCTCTCAATCATTGCTCTTTTACTTCTGTTTCATCGGTATTTTTTAAATGACAACTTGCCAAACGTTCTAGTTTTGATACTCACTTTTTCTTTGGGTCATCCTTTACAATCCTTAAGTGAGTATTATTGCAGATTTTCGAAATATTAAGCAATTTAACACTTTGAATTTTAATGATAAATTTAACTTTCAGTACCACCAGAGAATGCTATTTTGGCTATGGTACTTTTTACAATACATTGCTGGAAAAGGTTTATTGAGACTCATTATGTCAGTGTATACAGTAATGTAACTATGAACATTTCAGTCTATTTTATTGGATTGTATCATTATTTGGGAACAATATTGAGTATTCTTGGTGAAACTTCTGATTTTACAACAGGTACAAATAAATTAGTGAAACAGATTTATGATTGTAAAAAAAATATTTTGTGTATATATTCATTCATTTGATTTTTAGACAAAAGGATCACTTTGGATTGGACCAAACTAACTTGGTTGGATTATATGTATACTTTTTTCTTTCTTATGTCAACATTTATGCAATTCAGAACAAATCTAATTTTGGCAAATCTCAGAAAAGATGCAAAAGGAACAGTTATAACTCAAAAATATAAACTTCCTCATGGAGAACTTTTTGATTATGTTTCTGCTCCATTACAAATGACAGAGATGTGTCTATATGTAAGTTTGTCCATTATTTTAAGGGATGCTGTGACATTTCACTTTGTTACTGCTTGGGTACTAGTTAATCAGGTAAATAATATTTTTTTTTAATTAATTTTATTTATTAAATTTTTCACAAAAATATTAACTTTTTGCATTTCTTTCACAGATGGAATGTGCATATTTATCTCATCAATGGTCTTTAAAAACTTTTAAAAATTATCCAAAGTCACGAAACATAGTAATTCCGTACATTTTATGATGTTTTTAAATTATTTAGGAAATTGTAATTAATTGTATAAAAATTATCTAATTTATTTGAAAAATGTAAAATAAAAATTTTTATCTTTCATACTTGGTGCCTTACAATCATAATGTACAACCTATTTTCAAAATAACTCAAACACAATATCATTTTAATAAGTGTCTATGCCAAAAATTTTGCATGTTCACATCACATTTGTTTTAATTCAAATTTTAAAGCACACAAAGAATGTTGTTATTGGGATTTACCTGTATAACATTTTAATTAATAATTCCACTATTTTACAAGTTTAACTTTTTCTGATGGTAAATATTAACTCAAAACTCTGTAAGTTAATCGGTAATGTCAAAATCACAAGGATTTGCTTCCAGTCCTTTTAAAGTTGGTAATGTTTTTCAACTGGGGTATTTCCATAAATACAGTCTCTTCTCTGACAAAGTCTTGATGCTTGATGCCATTGCAATACTTACATGTTTCTAATTCAATATTGCAATTTTCAAAGTAGTTTTTTTTTTATTTACTTGAAAAGAAAGCTGCAAAGAATTTTTTAAGTTATTATTTAAGATAGTTTAATTATTTTAAAATAGTTATTTTAAAATTATCACAGTTGATTTTCACTAATAATAATAATTAAAATAGTAACTTTTTGAATTATAAAAATTTATCCAAAAAATTTTTAAAAGACATATATTATATTCTCAAATTTTTGACAGTCTTATAATTTATAGCAAATGCTTTTAATTTAGAATACATATGATTAAATTGATTGACATACCTGTAAGGATAACCTTGAGCTTTATTCCTAAAGATTGAAAGAAGTAAACTAAAGAATATGGCTACTAATGCTAAACCAATCATAGTGAATATTCGCCTCTTTTTTACGTCACCCTTACGAGAAGCTGCTTCAGTCATAAGAATCATACCCAAAACTACTGCACCATCTTTTTCATTGGATATTAAGGAAAATAACATTTATTCATATTACCTAAATTAAATTAGCAGTACAGTAATAACTAACAGTATTTAAATATTTTTTTTTTTTTTTTAAAAGGATACTCAAAACCATAACAATATAAGTTTCAAGAACAAATTGACCCTGTGAAGATCCATGAATATAAGCTACATTGCCATTAGGAGATTTATAAACAAAAGGTGGACTTCTGATGTGGTTCCACATTTGACCAGATACCATTGTAAGAGTGAAAAACTAAACAAAAGTTTAATATAATGTTATAGTATACTGAAAATAATGTAGTAGAAATTAAATTAAGTATAGAATTTACCAATGCTCCTAGTCCCCAAATTGTTTTGTTATAAATGAAATCAAGATTATTCCGCCTGAGGTACAAAAATCCTCCTATCAATATTAAAAGCATTACAACAGCAACAGTTCCAGAATAGCTTGGAGGCCTGAAGACTCTAATCTATATAAATAATAAAAATTTGAGTATACAATAATTATATAGAATTAATTAATAAATTTATTGCATCAATACTTGAATATCAGTGCGTTCAGAAATCCATTTTGCTATAGCCTCAGCAGCAAAGCCAACTCTTTGAATATCCATTGTATCTGCTGCCTTTGGTTTGCCTTTTGCTGGGAAATGCATATAAACAGGTGCAGTATTCAACCTCATCTATAAATAAAAATATTATTTATATAGTAATATAAATATTAAATACTAAATTCTTATAGCTATTTTATTTTACCATTTGGAAAACTTCAGAACCCTCATCAAAATCAACTAATGCAAAGAACAACTTATTAGAATATGATTGAGAATAACGGAAAGAATTAGCAACTATAACAAATTCATCATTTGCATGCCTGAAAAATTATAATGAAATTAGAAAATAGTATGAATTATAATTAAGTAGAAGGAAAAACTCGTGTGCAAACCTGCAAATTTGGCACTGCCTCTGCGGAGCCATTGCTGTAAACATTACAATAACAGAGTAGTTTCTAGGTGTAGCTTTTACAAATTCTTTAAATTTAGCAGTGTTGAATTTCATTACAGATCTTTTCATAGCCATGTCTGTGAGCTGCTGTACTCGATCAGCTAGCGAAGCACTTTGACTCTGTAATTGATAAAATTGAAAGTTGAAAGTATAGTAAATAAACCAAACTTTGAGGTTAACATTAATACATATTCGTAAAAATATAATTTAAAAAATAGGTAGAAAATCAATAAAGCCAAAATAAAATTCAATGCATTAAAAAAGAACAAAATATTACCCAAAATCCAAATGAAACAATAAATTTAATAGAAATATCGATCAATAAAAGAAAGTGACGTGTCAAAAGATATCCAGCGATAAGCCGGAATCGAAAAACTTACGCTTTTCGTCCTGTACTGACAGGATGCATTATTAAGTAAAAGCAGAAGGAGGCCCAAGAAGGGCAGAATCATTTTCCTAGACATTGTTAACATATTGCTCTTTTGCTTCGATACGGGACAGCGGCTATCAGTACTGTACTTTCACAGTACTTGAGCTGAACCCGGAGTCGTCGTGAGCAACGTGTCGGTTTATCCGCTCCTATCGGATCGCTGCTGCAACCGCACGCACCGACCAACTAAAAAAGCGACGTGTGGCTACCTCGGACGGCGATTAAGTGGGACATGCGCAATAGAGCCCTGGAGGTGGTTATGCGGGCAGTAGTTTACGGCGCGTATATTCAAAGCGAGTGGTTCGATACTTGTCAAATTGAGATTTATTTATTCCAGAATTACATTAATATAACAACCAATATGTTACTTATCATTATACTCGCTTCGTTTGGACCCAAATGTTTCCGCGAGGCTAAATTCACTTTCTCGCACTTGTATCGGGATGTATGTACTATTATCATTGTAAAATTGTAAAAAAAAAGTTTTTAATTGTATATAATTAAAATTTTCTTTTTATATAATGTAATAATTGAAAAGCTAAGTGACTTATAGTACTAGTAGTTTTCGGTACAAGTGCGAAAATAGTTA
>UELX01001686.1:0-10231 GCA_900480035.1 Eupelmus urozonus | reverse complement strand
TTATAATCTTTGTAAACAAAATTTTCTGAACTGGTTTAATGAATGTTTACAACATAATTTTTGGGTTCCCGTATAATATTCCGTGGCTATATTTATTCAACCCTTTCACATCTCCTTAACTTCGTGTGGACGTTTGTGCCCGAGCGGAGCGAGATGCAAGCAAGGTTATTTAAATCTCGGAGCGATATTAAAACCACTTTCTTGTTCAATTACCAAACCGTATTTTTTGATACAATGTTCACAAAACGAGATTTATTATATACTATTTTGTTCGAGTTTAGTGCGCAAAATTGAGATTTGCACACATACTATCAAAAATACGATTCGGTACATGAGCGAAAAGACAATTTTAACGTCGTATGATCTTTTAACCACGCGAGGATAAAGTCACTTGATAACTGAATAAAACTTACCCCACACACTTTACTGCAAAATGCAAAAGATAAAGTTTTTTTAGGAATATTTGTTGTACTTTTGAAAGAAATTCTATCCATAATATACTTACGATATTACTTCAGCACTATAGATATATCTCCATTAAAATATCTGAGGTCAAATATCAAAAATAACACGTAAAGCAAAAATGAAAAAAATATCAGAAATCATTAAAATTTTAAATTTAACGAAATTTTACTAAAATAGTACAAATAATCATCAGTATCTTATTAACATAAAATCATAATAATGGTTTATATATTTTTTTTTAATTTTTCCATCACATAAAATTTTATCATAAGATTTCACGTAAGATTGGTCAAAAGGTAATAAAGAAATTTAGCATTACTCATTGGATTAAGGGATTAAGTAGTAAATATATAAGTTGTCATCAAGCTGCCGCGCCTTTTAATACCTAATCATTTTATTTAAAGAGACAACAATTCTTTCTGCTGTTCCTGCTTTAGAATCCAGGCATTAAAATTTTTAATAAAAAATCAAGAAAGTACGTAACAAATATTTATCAAAATAGCTATCAATATTTCTATTTAAACTTTCCCTTATAACATCCAATCTTTCAGTTCTAGCCAACAAAGAAGATCAACCCAAATCCCAAAATGCAGCAGTGACACTGCGAGTGTGCACAAGCGCACGTACACACACACACACACACACAAACATCCTCCAGTCTTATTTAAATCTCTTTTTTTTAAACCAGTCCTTCCAATTCTGCAGTGCACAAGCCACCTAACATCATGCATCGCATTTTCCAGCGCAAAAGGGCCCCGCGCCGAGCGTGTAAACAGGCTCGAGAGGGGGGGCAGCAGCAGGCAAGCAGAACGCGCGCAGCCAACCCCCAGCACGCAATTGGCGGGAGCGAGCTGCAGACGCGCAGGGTTGGGCCCCCGACTATACAGCGCATCTATATAGCTATAGTGCCGAGATAGTATACCTTGCGCAACCGTTAAAAATCAGTCGGAAGGGCCGGGGGCGCGCGCGCCAACACTAGAGTCAGTCGCGTTTGAGTTTCGAGAGTGCGAACATGCCGCGGCGGTAGGGTCCCTTTCTGTGTTTTTTTTTCTTCGACCGCGAGTGCCTTATTTCCTCGGGCTTTTTAGATTTCGTCTTCGTTTCGAGAAAATCCTCTTCCTTTTCGAGGATTCCTTCAATTCCCGCGCGTAGAGGCCGTATTTTCACTTGGTCTACTCCCGCGCCCGAGTGCTCGTCCGTTGTTTTGGTGTGTGCTTTATATATATATAGATATATAGGCTCGCAGGCGGCTCCGTCATTTTTTCCTTGATATCTTTGCGCATTTTGGCGCGCGACTGCAGCTAGCGCTTTTTTTTAACGCACTCGTATATTTTCCTCGTTGTAAATAAACGTTAAGCAGCCAGTCAACATGTCGTTCTCCAAGGCACGGATTCAGCGTTTCAACGAGCTCTCAAGTAAGTGCAAATCTCTTTATAACCGTCAATTTTAATTTCTATTTTGAAAAATGAAAAGAAACAGATACTAATTAACCTTAACGTACAAGCGCGAATCCGCTGCTTTTTAAATAGTCGCCTGCAAAGAACAAACAGGTCGGCGCGCTCAAGTTTTTTAAATTCGTTCGGCCGAGCCGTAAGGGGGTGGCAGTAGTGCGGCCCGTAAAAATAGCTATAGATATACACAGCCGTGTGTACCTATATAGCCATGGGCCTCGTCGCGCCGAGCGCGTGAAAAATGGGGTGTCTTGCGCATATACGCAGGGACCTAGCTTTTGTGCAGGGCCTGCAAGAGCTCGAGAGCGGAGAGAGAGAGAGAAAAAAACGTAGAGGGGAGTGCAGAGTAGCCGCTCTTTTCGGCATGAGAAAAATTATACGCACCGCGTACACACCTGGCGTAACGTTGCGTATGTGCACCGGGGGCCCTAGCCCAGCTGTCCCCCTCGTGTTGTCGCGCGCGCGCGCCGCTGCAAACGGCGCGTATATGTATTTGTGTATGTATGGCTATGTGCGCTCTTTTCTCCCCTCTGCGTCATTAGCCGTGCAGCCGGCTTTCTCTCTCTCCCCCGACTTGCACCTAGGTATATGCTGGCGCGTACTGTCGTCTTTCTTGTAGCCGATATATGTATAGCTATATGGGTTTTCGCACCCTCCCTCTTGATATGGGAACTAGCGATAGCGGGGAGGGAAGTTTTGGAGACAAGGCAAATTCTTTCACACAAAGATCATTGAGTATTGCTGCTCGATATTTTTTTTCGTGAATAAATACAAAATTTATTATTTTTTTTTCTTTGAATTGTTGATGTCTTTTTAAAATTTATTCAATAAGTTTCGTGAAAAGTTAGACATAATTGAAAAGTAATTTATAATTTTAATTATTTATTTGACATTCATTACTTTTGCAGGTGAGGCGCCTCCACCCGGGGCTTATGATCCAAAGTTCGGCAGCAAGGTCAAGGGTCCGGTTATTGAAAAAAAAAGATTAAACGATGCAAAAAGCACAACGAGCAGCGGCGCCGAGTGCAGCGCATCCGTGTCCAGTCGCGGCACTAGCAATAACTCCGCTAAACAATTCCGAACGGTAATTTGAGAACAAATCTAACAAAAATCGTAAATCGATTCCTTGTATCAATATTTTATCCATGCATTTTAAAATTTAACGATTTAATTTATGTCAGCCTCAAGTACCAAAGAAACGCGTGGTTGTAAAGCCAACTGGAATGAGTTGTCCACGTGCCAAGACGAAGTTAAATGTTGAATCAAATAAAGACCCACTAGCTCAATATGAGCCACAGTATGAACTTGCTGATTTGAGGATAGAATGTGCAAATAAAGACAAAACAATTCACGAAAATGAGAAGCTTATAGAAGATATGAAAGGAGAGATAAGAGAGCTAAATGAAAAATATGATACATTACAGAAGAAATATTCACAAATTGAGGAGCAGCATGAGAAGGATATTGAGTCACTGGTATTAATCATATATTTATAAAAGCTTCATTAATTTTTTTATTATTATTATTTATAGCATTAAAATGATGAAATTTTTACAATTCAAGGCAAAATTGCAACAAGAAGTAATGGACAATAAAAATAAGAAATATCAAACTGAAATAGAAGCTCTTCAATCCCGGTTATCTTCAATGGAAGCATTAGAAGAAAAAATAAATGAAAAAAATAAAATTGAAGAAGAATTAAAGGTAAAAATTAGCAGCTTAGAAGAACAATTACAAATGTATGAAGAACAATGTGAAATAGTTGAGAAAATGACAAAACTAGAAGTAGCCACTCAAAATTTAGATAAAATGACAGAAGAATTAAATGAAGCAATGAACCTCAAAGATCTAGAGATGGCAGATCTTTTAAAATTACAAGCAGAGACTCAACAAAAATTAAGCAATGTACATATTGAGGTACTAATTTATTAATTATTTATATATAGTTATTATATCTATTTAAAATAATTTTTAATGTAATGAAAATTGTTATTTTTAGTTAAAAAAATCAGAAAAGCAAGTAGCAGATCTTGAAGCTAACTTAGAAACTATTAATAATGAAACTATTCCACAAGTATTAACAATAAGTCAACAGTTAATAGAAAATATGACTACTGTTTTACAAGAATACTTCGATTATGATAACTATGATGGGAAATGGAATATTGAAAATATGTCTTTTCCACCTGAAATCGAAAATTTTTTGAAAACAGTTCGAAAATTTGTTACCGATTTAAAAGTTACGTACGAACGTGAAATAGAATTATCTAGTGATAACTTTAATGAGGAGCGAGAAAATCTCGAGCAGGAACTTGAGATGAAAAGGAGTTTATTAATTGATTTAGAAAATAAATTAGCGGATTCTAACGAAACTAACACCTTTTTAACAGAAGAACTTCAAGATGTACAAAAATTATATAAAGATGTAAGGAGAAGATTTTTCTTTTGTTAATTATTTTAATTTTTTTTTTTAAGTGTAGGTTAATATATTTATTAATTGTTATGTAGCTGAATCGTAATATGCATGAAATTAAAGCTGAATTAGAAGTATCTAATGAGAAATATACCAAAGCCTTAAATTCACATAAAGAAGAATTAGAACTAACGACAAAAATACATTTAGAAGAGCAAACTAAATTAAAAGATTTACTTGAAGAAGCTAGAAGCGAATACTTAAAAGAACTTGATAACGTAAGATTGTCGATATTATTTTTCAAAGAAATTTGTACTGTTACTAAAATGCTATTTTATTTTAGATGACTACAGCTAGAAACGAAGAACTTACAGAAGTAAAAAAGGCAATGGAAAAGAGAATAGAAGATGAAAAAAAGCGAATGAAAGAATGTGCAAATAAAATGGTCGAAAATGCGGAAGCTATAACAAGAGAAACTTTAAAAGCTTGTAGAGCAGAAAGTGAAGAGAGAGTTAGAAGAGTGATTGCTGAAACTGACGCGAAGGTGAATTTACTAACTCGAGAAGTAAAAACTGCTACTGATGAAGAATTACGACAAGCTAATGAAAAATATAATGCTAGTTTAGATCGATTAGAAGGTGAAAAGGCAGCTTTAAATACGAAACTAGCACAAAAAGATTTAGAAATCATTCGATTGACTGCAGCATTAGAAGAAATGAAGTGTACAGCTGAGACACAGGTATAATAGTTTTCTTTTATGTTTATAGAATTTTTTTAACAGCTTTTTAGACGCTTGTAAATTTATGTGTTAATGATTAAAAAAAATTGTTCTTAGGAGAGTTTTAGTCAGAGTCTACAGGCAGAGTTAGATCGAGCTGAAGCTGAACTCGTTGAAAAAAAAGAAGAACTCCGAAATTTAAAAGACCAGATTCGCACGGAATCCGCGGAAATGGTAGCGAGAAGACGTCGTTTCGAAGTTGTCATGGCTGAGAATCAGGCGTCTGTTGCAGCTTTAACTCGTAGACTCGCGCAGAGCGAGGCTGAAGTTGACAGATTGCAGCGGGAACTGCAAACAAAAGAAAGCTTTTTATTGGGATATCGCGAAATACTCGATAACATAACACACAACTCTAAATTAGTTCAAGAACAAGTAGATTCTATTTCAGATACAATAGACGAAAAGGTTGAATATATAAGTCAAATGGAAACTAAGAATGTAAGTGAAATAAATACAGTAAAAACAGTATTTAATGCTAAGATAGAAAATTTAAAGAGTGTTACAATAAATGAATTAACGAAAGCTCAATTGGATTATAAAGCGAGCGCAGAAAGAAATGTTGAGGTAAGACTTTAGTATTGATTTGTGCAAATCTCTGTTAATTAGTTACAAAAAAATAATTTATTTTATTCATTGATTTTTAGTTACAAGGAAGTCTTCATTTGATGTCAGATAGGCTTTGTGAAGCAACTGATATGTTGCTGAAATTGGAAGAAGTGAATGATGAACAATCTATAGAGATGTCAAAATTACAATTACAAAATGCAAAACTTCAACAACAGTTAGATGTTAAAAATCAAATTATTGAAGAAAATAAGACATCTTTTGAAGCACAACAAGAACGATATAAGACTGAAATTGAAGAGGTATGTTCCTTTAAAAACATATAATTAGTTGTAACATTATAAAATTTTTTAATTACGATCACGTATTTCAGTTAAAGAAGGAGTTATTGAAATTAAAAGAGGAAATTGAAATCCTCGAAAAAAGAAAGAATGAAGCTGAGGTAAATGAAACTTTAATTTCATTAAGATCATATTTTATAAATAAATATATTTTCAATGCGTTCATCTTTTAACTTTTAGGACAAGAAATACGATTTTGAAGAAATGAAATTCAAATTTCAAGATGAGTTGAGCGTTTTAACTCAAAACTTTGAAAGCGAAAAAAGAGAAAGAGAAACACTTGAACAGTAAGTTTCATAATTTAATTAGTTATTCTTTATACTTAAATCATTTACAAATGAATGTTTTTTAGAAAAGTGAAAGAATATCAACAAACTTGTAATAGATTGACTGAAGAATGCAAGCAAATCGCAGATAAATATTCTGAAGTGATTAATCACAATAATCATAAACAAAGGATAAAACACGTATCTCAATTAAAAGAAAAAATAAATGGACAGCAGATAGATCTCCTTCGATTGCGGCAGGTTCGTTTAATCTACGTTATGACATTTGTGATTGGATTATTCTGCATATGGTTCTTTTACCTAACAAATCTTACCTCATATCGCATATTTGAATAGAACATAGCTAGAAAGTTTATCAAAATACATATTAATAATAGTGCATGTTATTGTTTTTATACTAATTTAAAAATGCGTTAATTTATGAATGAAAGTATGACTTGTGTATGTATCCTCGGAAGATTTTAAATAAAGTCCGAGAAGAAAGTGTTGAATAAAAGTTTAAAATTATTTTGTCAAGAAGTCACAGTCTGTATCTTTCGTAACATCATATTCACGGAACAGAGCTTTCTCAAAAACTCGGTCGTACAGTATTTATACATCATGTGTTTTTAGGAGCTTGACTCGAAAACCAGTCTCATCGACGAACTTCGTCAAGCCAACGAGAAGCTGAAACATGACGAGCGGCGCCAATTGGGATTGGGGAAGGAAAATATTCATGCTGTTCTATCTCCTCACAAGTCGTTTTTTCCTAAAAGCACTAACACGACGCCCATATCATCGCCGCACAAGCCGCACACACCTCTTCGAGATCGGAATGACTGATTTTAGAACAATTCTCGCCTACTTTTTCAGATCCTTTTTGTCCTATAAATACATGTGAAATATGTGCAACCCAAGGAGAAAAAAAACACCGACTGAAACCGATTCTTCCATTTGTTTTGTTACTGCCATCTTTTATAAGTTTGTATCTGGTTTGATATATATCATGGTATACTTTGATAAGCCACATAATCATGTTAAATAGTGTAAAATTTAAGATTTGTACAAGCTGTCAACTTTTTGATTTGATAGATTTTTATTTATTAAATTGTTGGAAAATTTATCCATTTTATTAGAGTTTTTAGGATCCTTAGGTTTGAGGATTTTTAATTAACGTATTTCATAATTTGTAAAAAAGTATTTTTAGAAAAAAATATTTAGAATCGTTTTTTGCAAAAAATCGTAATTATTATTATTATTATTATTAATATTATTATTAATTTTTACATTTTACGTTTAAGAATAGTGTATCCAAAGTCTGATAATTATTTTTATAATTTAATTATTATTGCTATTACTATTAGCTAGGTTTATAGTATTTTATTATAGAAAACAAAACTAAAGTGTACTTAATTAAAGCAATTACAGATATCGCATAATAAAGTTTAAGTACAAAAGTAAAAATACTCCTGGTATTCTTATTACTACTGATGAATTTCAGGTACATACACACATTTATAATTCACGAATGAAATTTAATTTATAATCACTTATTGAAATACGCTCTATCATAAATATTGCTTTTATTTGTCTGATATAATCGATTAATAATTTACGCAAAAATAAAATCATGCTTTTGAATATCGCGGCTTGTATCACAATTTATGATCAACCAACAAGGTTGATTTCTGCTTAAACATCGGTCGTTTTATTGGCAAACTACCCCGCGCGCTCAATATACACATAGCTTGGGGTGCGTGCTTTTTTGAGAGAATTGGAGCAGCTATAAAAAACGACAATAAGGGGGGAATACAGAACCGCGGCATGTACCTGGTTGTATGCTCTTACGTCGGGATGAGCGAGGCACGTGGAGTATGCCCCTGAAAATATACATTAAATATTTTGTTAATTCGGTTATTTCTATTTTAAAAATTTGTTAGATTCCATGTAGGTCTTGAACTTTGTAGAAGCATATTCGAGATCTCAACTGAACGCTTCTTCTTAAAGGTTAGAATTTATTATAACAATGTATAATCCAACAGGTACTTATAATTTTTTATAGATTTTTTTTATAATTTTTCAAAAATTATTCTTGATTACTGATTTTTGAAAAATACAACGCAATATTTTTAATTTGGACATTTGGCTACCGTAAAGAAACTGTCAAATAAATTTCATCTATGTATTCTACTGTAAAATGATTAATTTAAACTATTATCTATTGCGTTATATTTATTTATTAAATAAATTAAATAAATTATATAAGACCTTTTATAATTAAGTTTACCAAATTTAAGAAGGAAAATAAAAATAGATTTTATAAAAATTTTGAACGTTTTTTAATTTATATGGTAATGTTCTATTAACATAATTTTATTTTAATTTTAAAATCCACCTACTTTAATAAGAAAATGTATGATATTTTAATATTTTAAATAAAATTTTATTAAAATCGAAAAACGTATTATATCAGGTTTCTAGTTCAATTACATTATTTACATTTCTTACAAAAATTTTAATTTCTATATTCGAAATCTTAGTAGTTTATTTTTAAAATATCGTTAATAACAAATACTTATTTTTTAAACTTGAAGTGTATACTTGAGTATTTTTATTTTTGTAAAAAATGATTATTTTACTATTAGAAAACTTTTTCTTGGAATGCTTAGAATTATGATTTTTCTTATTAATCAAGAAGCGCGGTACCTCCTCCAATGACAAACACTAATAATTAAAAATTCTTTACTTAAGAAGCATTGAAAAAATATATATAACACCCAACCATTCCAATAATTTTACCTGACTATTTCGTGCTTCTTAGAAAAGAAAATTATACATCATTACAAAAATAAGTACGAAGCCCATCGATTTTTGCTTAAAACGAAAAAACAAACCACTCAAACAACATAACAATCATAATCGCATTCTCCTCTCACAAAGTGCGCCTACCGAGCTTTCACAGCGGCTCGAAAAAAAAACAGCTCTAAAGGACAGCACGTTCCTGAACAAAAAAAAAAGCGAAACTCGAAGCATCAGCTGCTGCGGCTGCCCCACTGCTGCGCGTCTACCTACTCCACGTGCCCCGCCCTCGCCCCTCGCCTCGCGTCTCGCCATCATCCGGAGCGCGCGCAGCTGAGCGCAGAAGTCGATGTGGCGGCGGGGGCTTTGGCAGTTGTCGTTCGGCCTTTGAAAATTGGAAACCATATACAAGAGCGCGTACGAAAATGAGCGTTGGCAGCCTCGTTGAATTTGAGAAGCTTGGTAAATATACGATCTTAATTATTGCTTAATTAATTTTGTTTTAATGCGTGATGCGATAGACAGTGTATAATGTAATAAGTCTGGATGCGTGAGCGGTGTGGTTTTGTGAGGAGCCAAATGGCTTCGTTTATTTTAAACGGATTGAAAGTGTTAAACAGGTGCGCGCACGAGGAAGAACGATTAGCTTTAAACCGCGAATCAATGTTTTTAAATTACTTTTTATGAGTCATTACATTCTTTATTGTCTTAGGAGTTTTTTGGTATCGGCTTGGCGATTTTTCAGGACTCTTTCTAATAGTTAGCGCTGAAATGAGTAGATTCTTGATCGAAAATTTTTTTTGCTATGAGTTGCAAGTGGCATAATATAAAAAAAAAATTAATTGCGCTTTAAAAATTGCTTATAAACTGAAAATTAAAAATGGATTTTTACATTGATTTTAATATTAATTTTACATTAGAATATTTGAATATTTCTTTCATTTAAATATCGCAATTTCCACTGCAAATACTCTATTTTGTAAGTACATACTTGTGAGATCGATGGTTCCTAAGCAAAACGTAATATATTAACGTAGTATAACGAAAGTAGAGAAAACTTCTGAAGCAATAATACTTACTAGAAGAGTATCACATCTCCGGATCACAGATCTTAATGAAACTTTGGGATATGTTTTTGGGTACCAAAAAATGAG
>UELX01001685.1:0-40165 GCA_900480035.1 Eupelmus urozonus | reverse complement strand
TTTATGCTAGTCAGTGCTATAAAATATTGTACGATACTCGTGTAATAAGTAATACTTCAAGGCACGACGTTTAGCGCGTCGTAATACACGTCGTACCGTAAAGTGCTGCTTATGCCACTAGTATCGTAATGTACTAATTTGAGGTTTTATCCAAGTATTTGATTTTGTTAGTTGTTGATTTTCGTAAATAAGTTAGGTTGATAACTTTCGTTATAACTTCAAATTTTTATGCTTTATCAACCATCGTGTCTATTAGAATAAAAAATCTAAAAAAATTGTCGTTTCCTACTTTCTCTTACCATATTTTGTTCTAACAAAAGAAAACATTTATCTATACGTATTACCAAAGAAGAACAAACCTTTAGCGTTGAACGCGCTCAAAGGATATTTAATAAAACTTTATTAAACGCTAACAGCATTGCTGCACGGATTTTGTCTAGCAGAGCACGTTAGATTGTCGAACAATTAAATACAGATCTCGACATAAAATTAATGTCACGTCGGTTGATTTAATGAGTGGGAATGGCGCCCAGCGCGAAATCAAGTGCATTTTCGAAGGAATTTGAATGAAGTTCTACAGAGAAGCGTATACAGGCGGGTCGAGTAATTGGCGTTAAATTTATGCTCGGCTACCCCCGGCTGCTGCGCGCTAATAAATTCAAAGGAATGCGCGAATTTGTTTTCAGCGCAAAGCTGCGCGAGTGCACGTTATGGTTAAACGTTTTTATCATTAAATGCCGGCATCGCATTATTCATATATTTGGAGCTTAAAAAATTGTTAAGGAAACATTGTGTGAGGAAGTATTTTGGATTTTAAGGTTCAAATGAAGTGAGTTGAATTATGGTTGAGAATTTTCAATTCGGGCGTGATTTTCATTTCTGTAATTACTTTAACGAGTTGTGAAATTGCTCACATTCTATATTCGAAAATTTGAAAATCCACTGTTATAGTAAAGTTATTCATATTAAAATTTTTAATATAGTTTTGTAAAATAAATATTAGTTTATAATATATTAAGTACCGTAAGGTGACGTGTTTTTTTTTTAAAAAGTATTATATACAAGAACCACAATTTATAATCTATTATTATTTACTTACGTAATAGAGGGAAGTTCGGGGCACTCTATTAGATCGAATGAAGTTTTTCTATCTCTACCAAATAGAACTTAATAATCAACCATATTTTCAAATGATTTAAATTGATTATGAATAATTTATATAAAGATTTAAAAATAATTCGTATAATCCTATAAATTAAAAAATCAACGTAACTTTATTAACAGTCCTGAAAGTTCATCACAAATGTCTCTCCACTACATTCCAAGCACTCCTTTATTTAAATCGCATAATATCTCACTACTTTTTTTAAGCATTACTTATTCAAGGAAAAAAAAATATTTTTTTCCCAGCGCAGTATGTGGAGCTGGGTCCCAACTGCACGGCTGGCTTCGAGAACAACGAGCTGGAAGGCATGGAAATCGAGTGGATCCTAAACAGACATAATTCATTACGTGATAGGATTGTGCGCGCCTGGAAAAGTCACAGCTATTGGCCTATGCCAGTTATGATGCAAGTGGTAATGTTTTTTTAGTATACATTGTGGACATTGTGTTAATTATTCTTATGGTTTAGTGCTGTTCTGGTTTTAATCATTTTGAATCAGCGGCTGATTTGAGATATAATTAAATAATTAAATATGAAACTGTTTTTGTATTAGCAATATCGACTTAAAATCAATAATTAAAATTAGTTTAATTATTTTATTTCTTAATTCGGTCTTTCGTACTGTAATTATTTTCAGTTTTTATTTCGTCTTTTACCTTCTTAATTCAATATACTGTAATTAATCGCAAAGTTTTAAAATGAAAATACATAAATTTAAAACATAAATTTAAGTTTAATAATAACTTTTTTTATTTTCGCAAGAACAATTTCACAAGTTATATACTACGTGTAATATTCCAGTTCTGGGACGAGGAGCTCGCTGAAATAGCACACAGATGGGTTTTGCAGTGCAACATTTACGATAAAGATGCATGTCGGAATGTAGGTAAGCGCTTTGCATTATTGGATTTGTAGTGCTAATGAAGAACCCCGTAACGATGTGATTAGTGTAACGAAATTATCAACATGAAAAGCACGTGCATATGTCGTGTATGTGTTTATAAAACAGTATAACAAATAAATTTTTATGCGTTTCGCAAATTGAATTTAAATAAATAATGACTCATAGCTTTATATTCGGGGTATAAATTTTCTGTTGAAAATATATTTTCGTTAATTTAAGTTCAAATGTGTACATTCTTTTAAAAAATATAATCGGTGAAGTATCGAATTAAGTTTTTGAAAATGATAATCTTGGCGTAGGAAATCTAAAGGAAGTTAATCGAAATCACAAGTATTAATACAAAAATTATATAATTATTTATTGATACGTTCATATAATTTCTTGCTATTCTAAGTATGCAGGGTTACGGATTCAATGTGGTTTATATTTTAATACTTTACTTTATTCCAAGATATAATATTAACTAATAAAACTTATTTTATTTAAAGTTAACATTATTTTATGTATTCTAATGTAGGTAATAGTTTTTTAATGAAAATTAAAAATAATAGTGCACTTTACATTGTTTTTTAGAAAAAAAGATCAAGCACTAAAGAAAGCGGTCAAAATGCGAATACTTTTAAAATTATAAAAAAATAATTATTTTCGAGCTTAAGTAAATGTGGGTATACCTATATATGTATGTGTAAGTATGAGATGGAAGAGAGCGTGTACGCGTGCATGTTAAAAATTTGAAACATATTTAAAGTTAAATGACTTAAATTCAAGAAGAAAGAACCCATTATAATAAATTACGAATACTAAATTTAATTTTGTGGTACCTAAATACTTTAGATACTTTTGAACCCTTTATACATAAATCTGTTTTTAGGCGGTATAACATTTTCCTGGTAAGGCATCATATAAAAAGCACCACTATTCCTTATTTTTATTTCAAATTATTTTTCGTAATTCTTAGTGTATTCTTTTTTCTTTTAGAAATATAAGCTGAAAAATATAATCTCGTATATAAAATAAAAGTGGAACTCTGATACATTTAATATACTCTTATTGCAATTTATAAATATCATAAAAATGTACTCATAAATGAATTTTGTTTCAAAATTGCAAATTAAAAATTCAAACTATTAATTTTTTACATTACTTTGAGCTTATTAGAGAGACAATAATCACAATTAATCATTAGAATCAATAAACCGTCAACGTGAAATCTCTAAGTAAATCCACCCCTCAAAAAAATTCCATAAAACACCTCTACACACAATATCCCACACCAACCGACTTTACCAGACCACACTCCCAAGCGTGCGTCATAATTCACGCGACTTCTTGATTGCCGAATGTAACGCGATGAAGATTCGGGCTCGCGGGGGTTTATTAAATGGCAAAACAGGGTCGCTCGGCCTTTTGAAGGCCCGAGCTAGAGCCGCTATAATGTAAGCAACAATAGAGCGGTCCAAAACTTTCCTCGTTTATTGTTTCGCGCTCGCACAATGAAATTTCATCGTTATCTGATGGTTAAACTTGCGCGCGAAGCCAGCCGCGCAAACCGGCGTGCTTAATAGGCTTCGCCACTTCTCTGATTATCAAAAATCCATGCGCGCCTGTCTGCCGCTGGATAAAGGGATAATTAACCGCGCGCTGGTGCGAAAGTCGGGCCGGGAAAAAGATAATATTAATTAAAGCGCCGAATTGGCTTACTTTCATATAATTAATACGATTGCTGTTGCTATTTTCGCTTCATGCAGATTTTATCGACATTGCGAATGTAGCCGAGTAATAATGGTTAATCGGTCGAATTTCTGTTGATTAGTCGAGCGGAGGGGACTGTAGTAATTTTAGAGTAAAAATTGATTGAGTAAAGGATTATGTTTAGTTAAAAGCTTGTTTAACAAGATGCTCATACAATTTGCGCTTGATTTTTTTTTTTGTTCTTGCGCGATCAGATAAGCTCTTTGGAATTTGTTCAGCTGGAATGGTCCTAGCAAAGTTTTTATTACTTTAAGCGAATTTAGTTCAATGTGCATTTAGCGTTGTATAGAAGCAGCGGAGCGATTTCTCAAACATGGTTATTGCGATTTATAGCCGACACCGCTTGTATTTTGTAAAATCCATCATCTAGGTCAAAATTGATTAATAGTTTGGCATTATTCATGAATCGCGAGTCGAACGCGTCAGTAGCGATTCACCTTCTAATAACTGAATTATCTTTTGATGAACTTTACGGAACGCTGCTTGTGTATATATTCATATGATAGATCTCAATGAATCGATATCGTCACGTGGCTTAAAAGATTTGTTTTATTATCAGCATGAATGATAATTTGTCTTGTCTTCAATTGGACCTGTGGATAAGTTTTAGTTATATTTAGTAAAGCAAACATTAACTGTTTGATATCATATCATTTCTGATAATTATACATATAAATGAATTGTTAAAATGTCAATATACTTTAAATTTGACTTTGTAGAAAACATTCAAAGAAGATAGTATTCTCTAAGAAATAATAGGAGCAGATGTGATTTTCAAGGATATACGAAATACGATATATTTATGTGCAGCTTCACTTCTTTCAGTTACTTTAATTATCATTGATTTATTAATTATTTATTAATTAAAACGCTCTAATTTCAACATTAGCAAACGTTTTTTAAACTGAATTTCCATCACTATCAATACTTTCAAAAATCTTTAACATTCGTTCGAAAAATCCTTCCTAAAAAGAACACACTTGACACCACCAACAAAGACACCTTAACAAAAATCACCTAAACAATTCCACCAACAAACGCGATCGCACTAGAAATCCGATTCCACATCCACACCATCCACCTGCTCATTTCGCGGCTTGGTCGCACGATTCACGTAATCCGCTCTCCAACATTAGCCGTATAGCGCATTGATCGCACGCCTCCCGCTTTGACGCCCACAGCGCGCCGGCGCGTCGTATTAACATATTTGCATAAAAACGGCGCTCCGGCTATATAGCTTTCTGCTCTTGGGGGCTCGCTCCGCGTTTTGGAATTTCGAGCGGCTCGAGGTGTCGGAGGCGTAATTTTGCCCGCCTGGTAATGGCTAGAACGAGAACGACGATTATCGAGGCTGGAATTCGTTTTGCGCCGGGGCTTTCTGGACTCCGGGACGTTCTTTTTTTTGTAGGATGGTGGCGGGAGTCGTTTCTTTTCTGTTACGGCTTTGGAAATAGTTTGGCGATTTTCTTTGCGCCGCGAGCTGTTGTGTTTTAAGTAGCGGGGGCGGTAGTTACTTAATTATTGATAATTACTTGGAGCGTTGTTTGAAAGTGTTTCTTGAAGTAAGAATAAGTAGATCGTTAAGCTGCTTAGTTAAGCTTAGTTGGTTTTTTATTACTGAAGCACTGTGACAGCGGCTTATGAATTTGTTGAGGAGCGATGAGCTTTCGGAAATTTATAAGGAAGGATTTCTTTTTATTGTATTTTAAATCTGTATTAATTTATTAATATAAAGATGCTTTCTATCATTACGCTGGTAATGTCTCATTTTAATTTTTGCACTTGATTAATCACATTCTATACTGGCGCACACTCGTAAATAGATGCCAAAACCAATAAAATTTTGCCAATAAGCATATCCCTTTACAATGACCAACTCTCGTGTTCTGTTGAAAAACGGGTAACTGGAAAAGCGATCGTTTTCGAGTTGGTTTTCCTCTTTTAAAAACGTACTCAAAATATGCACGCTTGGTTTATTCCGCAGGGCGATTTACTGTGATGCAGAACGTCAATGTGATCGACCTGCAGGAGTTTGGCAATCTGACGACCCTCGACAGGCTCGACTTTCATCTGAAGACTTGGTACGACGAAGTAAATCTAGAGGGGCCAGTCGATTGCGTACCAGGGTAAGAGATTTTTCAAAAGTATATAATAATATCGAAATTTTTAAATTTTTTAAAATGTTGTTTAGATAATTCTTTTTTTTTTATTATTTTGAATTTTATCAAGATGTTAACTCAAGAGGAATTCAATTTGGATACATATTGTCCAAATAAGTAAAGATATTTTAGAAACGCATTTTTTAAAGTCGTATAATTTAGGCCAGAAGTAAAAAAAGATGAATAATGCAAAGGGCGAAGTGTCAATGAATAAAAAATAGCCTTCTATATTTGGGAGGTTATTTGCGTGGGTAGTGTAGGCGTTGAAGAAGGCCGTTAAAATGCTTCTAAAAGGTATACCATGTCGATAAATAATGAAAAAAGAAGTAGAAAATAATTACGTCATTGAAACTCAGAAAAAATTTTAGCTGGCCTAATTAAATTTTCATTAAATTTTTGCAGTTTGAGCTTTTTTTAATAAAAGTTCCTTAAATTCAACAAAAAATTAAATTAACGTTAATTTCGCTCAACCAGTAGTTCCATCAAATTAATTGCAAATTTCATCGAAAAATTCAGTTGAACTAAATAATACTGTTTCTCTATTCGAACAAACAATAAAATCCACTAAATCCATCATTTCACACAAACAAAACACTTTAAATAAACATCCCAAAAACGCAACGCCTGTCAACTTGAACTAAAAACAATATTAAATTCCCTCGTCTACCCACCTCCCCCTTGCTTTTTAAACTCGCCACTCGACATTCTCGGCTTCAATTCACGGCCCAAAGCCCCTAAAACCATTGAAAAGCCATCTGCGCGCTTCATCAAAGCCGAAACACATCGAATCAGCAGTAAAATGCGCATCGACTCAATACTCTCCCCCCCGAACCATTCGCGCTGAATCCTTCAACTTCAAAAGCCGCCTACACCCTTAAAAATAAAAAAGCGAAAAAAAAACAGCCGACACTCTCGCGCACGCGAAAAAATCATTAAACTTCCCGGCGTCGCCCCGAGCGCTCAACTTCTACATTACCGCGCGCGATCTACCTGAAAGTTTCCACCGAGAAATCACGCGTGCCGCCTCGAGGAGGAGCGTTCATCCTTTACCCGCCGAGAGCACGTACTTCTGGCCCAGGGGCTGGGAAAAAAAAAGGAATATCGAGTGTCGCGCGAGCGCGCGCTTATCATTCTTATCAAAAGACACTCGACGGAGCGTCTTTTTTTTAGATGTATAAGCGGAGTGGGGAGGAGGGGGAGCTGGTGTTGGGGGAGGGGACTAAGCTCTGTCATGCAAAGCGCGGGGGTTTATGATGAGACGTCTCATTTACAATTTAACGACGCGTGCTCGCGCCGAGTTTGAGCTTTTCGGGGGGATTCCGCGGATGCTGGGTTCTTTTTTTTTAGATGGGGGTAGGGGGATTGGGTTGGTCTTTTTGTTGGAAAAAGTCAATTTCGCGATAGGAGCTCTTTGGGTGAGAGCGGAGCTCTGTTTTTGGAGGGGGAACGAGGTTTGAAGAGTTTTTTTGGAGTGGTTTTGGAAAGGATCAAGGAATTTATCGATTTGTCGAGTGTACATGGTCGGTTAATGCTAGTCGAGCGTTGATAAAGCTTTGGGATATTGAAGTCTTGTAGTCATCAGAAATTACAGCGATCCATTTTTTTCATCTATGTTTCACTGCCTGGAAGGATCTCATGTTTTTTTACTGGTAAAGCAAGTTGGTGACAAGATATTTCTTCAGAATTAATAATTGGATTAAATAATGGAATTCCAAATTGGCGGAAACTATTAAGATTTAACGTCGCCTTAAAAATAGGTTCGTGCAACATTAAATGCACGAACTCGAAGGTGTTCGATTATTGAAAGAGAATTTTTACTTCGAAGGTATTAGTTTGAATATGAATTTTAACGCTTTATTGATCTTTTGATTCTGCAAAAAGAAAATTTAATAATGCGTTACATAATTTCATAAGTGTTTGACGAACATAAAGGGTAGATTTAGTGAAACTGTTATTCATTTTTAAACGGGAAAACTGAGTCCACAGCTGCTCAGACGCATGTCTTTAAATATTAAATATTTTAAAAACCTTTTTATGGACGTTTTGCAGATAGGTATTGGACTTATATAAATAAATTCTCACAGATCAAAGGCAATTTTTAAAGTAAATAAGCAGAAACTTCTATATAGTATACTTTTAGGTATGGTATCTTTATAATAAAATTTTCTAAATTCTCTGTTAATGTAGTCTCACGGAGCACGACTAAAGTCTATACTATCTTCTGTGTTTGATTATCCGACAGTGTAGTTATCTGATATTAAAATTATACTGGATCCTTTCGTACATCATCTTATTATTTTCTGTGTGATTTTCACGTACACCAGAGCATGCTGTGCATATTCAAGTACATAGATGAAAATTGTAGTTATTTGTTGAATTGCTTCTAAGTAGACACTGAGATAACTTGTGGTATACATGTTCTTATTATTTAAAAATGTGGATACTAAATATTTTTATCAAGTAATTTCTATTTATACAATTTTTTTAATAATACCGTTTAATAATGTCTTGGCATAAAAGGATAATTTTTTAATAATCTTAATTCTACATATGGTCCTTTTTGTAATAATGCTGAACAATAAAAAACATTTTTTTGATTTAAATCGAATGTTATAAGGACACAAGGACCACAAATATACAAAACAATGTACTAAAGCATAAATTAAACTTAACACTAGCGTCATCCCTTACAACACGTCCCAACAATATCTAATACCGCTCCAATCCCAGCACCTTTCCTAAATCCGTTTCACCAATCGTAAAACTCACCAGACCAATCACCCCAAAACAAATCAATCCGCGCATAAACCAAAAAACAAAAAAAACCATCCCTCACCCCCCTCTCCTAAATCACCAACCCGTCGCGCCACAGCTCGTCGGCGCCACACTCAAAAATCAAGCGCTGCGCCCTCTCAGCCAGCCGCCCACGCGGAAAGAGCCGACCTCGTCGGCGCCCAGCCGTAACTCAAATCCCAGCCAGCCCCGGGGCGCGAAAATTTATTCGTCCCTTTCTCTCTCCGTTGCAGCTCTGGCGTCGGGCTGGCGACGCCGTCGGTGACTAACGTCGGCTGCGCCCGGGCCAGCTACAACGTGGACAACAACAGCGGACTCGGCTGGGTCGAGGAGCTGGTATGCAATTACGGGCCGATCGACAGGAGGAAGAGCGGACGATGCGCCAGGCCCAGCCGGCGGTACGAGGAACTTTGTAGTAAGCTGGAGTGAGAGTATAGTGACCCTGTCCCACCTGACTGTCCGTTCGACTGTTGGGTAGAGGGTGGATTTAGCCGAGCCGGACGTGGGCGTTTTTATTTTCTCGCGCTGGGGTTGGGACGATGCGGGCCGAGTGGTGTTGAGATTTATCGTTGCTTTTTACGATCGCTGGCTGGGGGTAATGTTGCGGAAGGAAATTGTCAGTTTTGCTGGGTATTGGTGCTTTTTTAGAGGCAATTAAGTTAAGAAATTTGATGCTTTTGCTTTGAAGCTTGCCGCGGATTGGCTAATCGACGGAGAGTAGTTGAGAATGATTGAGTTTCGTGGGTGAAGAAGTGGGTCGTGATTATAATTCATTAAGAGGTGAACTCGGTCGGACAAGCGAATTTAAAGGATAAATCTCGAGAATTATTTTTGTTCAACTTTTTAATTTCTCACAATGCGATCTTTGAATATTATCAAAAAGTTTATTTTCAATTGAATTTTTTAACATCACCTCGAACCACGATTTAAATTCGAAGTAATCGCTTTCAAAGAATCAATTCAATTCACCAATCGAATAATTTTTTCATTCTACTTAAAAATCTCTTTCAAAACTAAATTAAATTAGCGCCTCACTCACTGGGACACCAAACTAACAACTGATAAGCCTCAACCTGAATAATAGTCCACACCGCATTATTCCTCCTAATAACTCGCTACAAAGCCAGTCGTTAAAATCTTGGCCCACTTCACAATACATTACCTCCTCACCGATAACACGACTTTCCCCATCGAGCGAAATTTTCCAGCACTCGCGTCTTCTCCGAATCATCAATACGCTTCATTAAACTACATAATAAAAAATCCAAACGCGATTCATATCCAGGCCGCTAGAGCCGGCTAGCGCATTGCTTTGAGAAATCTCTGTCGGATGAAGATGAAAAAAGTGAGAAAAACGAAGAAAAGAGAGCTCGTTGGGAAAGTCAAAAGAGAGTGCGCGAGAAAAAAAAAGGAAAGCCGAAGCCGCGCGGGTGGGGGTATATATACCTATATAGGCTAGCGCAAAGGAAGTAGCGCTGCCCGGACTCGTTAGAAAACGATCGATCTTCCCCCTTTGAGTCTGGCCGTGACGCAGGAAATGGCGTCTTTTACCGCTGGCGACGCTCGCTAAAATAGATTAAATCTGTCAGTGAAGTTACAGGAGGGATTTTCCCGTGGAGAGCCGGAGGAAACGAACGACGAGCTTCCCATCCGGCCCGAGGAAGAATTCGAGCCCCGCTATTTTCAGACGGAGAAGTCGGAAGAAACCAAGCCCCGCTATCTTCAGACGGAGAAGGAGGAAGAAACCAAGAGGCTGAAAGTCCCCGTTGCAGCCTCGCCGAGGTTGGACTGCTATCTTTTCCTGCTGCTGCTGCTGCCTGGGCTGCTGCTGCTGCCTGGCTCGCTCATCCGATGCTAGGATATCGGCGGATTTTCTCTCAGCGCGCGCGCGCTCCTTTTTCTATATGCCGGCGAGCTATTGCGGACTGCGCCTTTTTAATAAAGCCGGGAAAAGGCTAAGACGAAAGGAGAAATTGCCGTCGCGGCTGGCTTTGTTTGTTTATTAATGAAATTTGCGGCGGCCGGAGCTTTATTGGACTGTCTGAGGCTGGAGACGCGGCGCGGGAGGGGAGAGTTTGTTTTCCAAAGTCGATATTGACCTTTATTGGCTGTTGAGGAAAAAAGTTGGGCAGCCAGGAGCGGACGTTTGTGCGACGCTGAAGTGGAATATTGTGATGAGAGGTAATGAAAACTTATTATGAACGGGGTTTCTCGTTTTTTTTTTGGTGATTCAATCAAGATTTTTGCAAGCTGACGTTGTAATCTTATTTTTTGCTTTTATTTAACGTCTCCTAATTAAAATCTGTAACTGCTGTCGAATTAAAATAAAACCTAGTAAAGAGCCCATTTATTGAAAGATTTAGTCCCTTCACCGCGGCGGCAAAGACAAAATATATCCATCAATAACCCTCAAAGCAGGCAATTAATCGTCCCCGTTTATCGACATTCCAGAAACAGCCCCGGCAGCTAGACGACCTGAAATTTTGCAAAATTTAACCGGCGCGACCCAGAAGTCGTTGGCGCAAAAAGTGAGAAACGCTCGGCCCAGCCACAGTCACTCACCCTCACACACAGCCCACCATATCCAGTTTCTCTCTTGTACGTCCAAAAGGAGAGCGCGAGCGACGTGTGACATCGATTTCCATTCGACCGATTTAGAGGCGAAACCGAGGGGAAGAGAGAGAGAGAGAGGAACTTGGAGCCCGGCAATTAGTTTCCCGTGACGAATGTAAACGCGTCACGCTAAGGCGCAGCTATATAGCCCCCCGGCATTCTGAATAGACGCGCGGGGGATATTTCGCCGGCCGCGCGCGCGCACGACGATCCTTTTCGGCGCCGTATTTCAGGCACGTCTGGAAATTCCCGTTAATTTTCAACTGTCGCGCCCTGCCAGCCTTGCCACCTCCCCCGCCTCCCACGCGAATGCACTTTTTCGCGGCTTCGGGGGGCCCTCTGTATACTTTCGAGGAGTCAAGCGTGTTAGCGCTGCTGAGTCTATTTCGAATGACGGATGGGGGAGTCGAGGAGGTGGAAAGGAATAATTGGCTGAGCAAGCTTTTGTTGGCTGGGGTTTGTTGTTTTGGTGAGAGAATATTGGGCGATGTAAATTTATTGGTTTGAAGACTATTACAGTTACAAATTTATGGCACATGAGTGTTTTGTACTTTGAGTGAATTTTAATAAATAATTGATTGTCAGCGATCTCAGAGCAAGTTGAAATCAATGGGTGAAATCACCGGTGGGATTATGTCGTAAAATAATGTGCGCTTACCAGCGGCTTGTATATAATAATTTTTGTATTAACAATTTAATAATTTATTTATAAATTAAATAAATGTTTTAAAAAACTAAATAAATACTAGAGTTTAAACTTCTTTATAATTTTGTACTCTTTCTTCATCACAGATTGTCATACAAAAGTTCTCTTACGTCTTGTGCCCAAAGAAAATCGAAGTGGTTGAATTTCGGATGGGCCACGGCAGTCACTGACAAAACGTTCGGTAACCGCTTTGACAATTCAAAAACATCCTGAAAATTAAATTATTTCATGAAATAAAATCGTTAAATTAAATTATAGTTTATTTATGATTTTTTTATGTTGTGTAATTGAAACAAACGATAATTTATATGGATATGAAGTATTAAAAATTATTACTCTAAATTTTGGTGATTCAATATCAATTATTAGCAGACCAAAGTGTCTAGAAATGAATGAAGCGATTACATGCTTCAAATTGTTAATTTTCTACTATAATTAAGTTTCAAACATATAGCCTTAAACTTTCAAACTGTTGTAGGTTAATTTTCACTTACTTCAATGAAAATTATATTACCTTCTCATTGACAATATCGTCGCCATGTCCGTACCATATTTTAACTGGTACCTTTACATTTGATAAATTGTACGTAGGTGGTACTATTTCGCCGTACTTTTTTAAATTTTCAATTTCACCGTAGTCGTAAGCCTTAAATGAATCTGAAAATAAATATTTTATGATGTAAATTCAAAATAAAAATAAAAGAAGTTAATGTTATTATCAGATGTAACAAAATATGATGTAATTAATTTTTCTTTTAATACCTACTTCTCTTAAAATTTTGATTGTAATGGTAAACTGTAAACGTTGAAGTTCCCGCTGGAAAATGCGCGAGAATACTTGGCAGTGCAGTCTAAAATTATTTTTCAAGTAATTTTTCAATAACACGTTATTTGAGTTTATTAAATGAAAAAGACTTTGCTGCTCGCCACGAGCATACTATTATTTATTAAAATCATTACCGGGTATTTTTCATTGTTATAAATTTTTTATCCATATTATAAACTTTATTTGATCAACTGATCGCGATATCTGTTTGTTAATTTTTAAATCTTTGTAATGTCAAGCCTCACGAAGTTACTTGTTTATTATTAAACGGACTTGAAGAGAAACGTAACAAAAACGTCCGAAACGGTCATAAAAATTTTTAATAAATAATTGTTTTTAGCGGGGGACAGAGTCTTTTTCGTTTACATTATTTACGTTACCATACGAATAATAAATTTAACGAGTTATACATAATGTACAGGTTACTAACAAAATGTTTAATGATATAAAATTATATTTGCAAAATAAAATAATTAAAATATTATTTTTTACAGTAAATGAATTTTTCTAAAGTATTAATAAGCAATTAAATATCAACTATAACAATACATAATTTTACTACGGTTTATGAATATCAACTATTTGCAGAATCATATAAACATTAAATAATATAATATTGATTCCTTAGTTCGTAATTATACGTATCTTAGATCTCGATCATCGATGATAAAAAAGTATAATAATTTTTAAAAATTACCTTATTCGCTCTTTCGGGATCCAAGCCAATATTGGAAACGAGTGCAAGACATAATGGTTGAGTTGTCACGTCATCGTCGCCGCAAAAGTTTTCTCCTATGTATGCAGCTAAAGCAGTTTGAGGCAAGACTTCATGTATTTGAAAAAACTCGAGGAAAGCCTAAAAAAATCAATCATATTTGCGTTTGTTTAGTAACCATCATTGTATTATTCGTCATTTAAAAAGTTTTACACTAATAATTTCATATTTTCGTAGCATATAATTTTATACAAGTCAGAATATTTTTCAACTTTACTTTTATATAGGAATTAAGAAAAAATTGATTTGAAAAACTTATTACTGTTTAAAAATCATTTCAAATCCAAAATTACTGTAAATAAATCAAATGCAAAGGAAAACTTTTTTATTTCCGCAAATTATTTTTTCAAAGACCTCAAAGTCTTTTCTAAAGGCTTCCTTTCAGCAAAAAGCTTATACCTTAAGTGGTTCGAAAACCAGATTGACGAAACTCATCAGCCGTCTGAGCTCGTGCTTCCAAAAAACGACGGGAGCCGCGCTGTAGAGCAGATTAATTTTTTCGTTGTACTCGGGACGCTGGGACAGAAGTACGTAGCTCAACGTCGTACCCATGGAGTAGCCATAGTACATCAGGCTTGGCTTTCCCGTCTCATTTAGGATAAAGTCGATGAACTTTGGCACATCGTATATCGCCATCTCGTGGTAGCTGCAATGAACAAATGCATCGAATTCGAGGCTTTTTTTGTCATCTATCAAAAATTTACGGTCCGTCGTATCTGACGTAATAGAGCCAGCAACAAGTCGTTGCAGCAAGACGTGACGTCATGCGTAAGAATATTAAATTTTACTTTAATTATTGATGGATCGTTTGGGACTATTTCTTTTTTTGTCATCCACTGATGACGTATGGAAAATTACTGTACGTAAACGATATGACACGATAAAATTAAATGACATTAAAGTCGTATTATTTAATTGGGAATAAATAGGTTAATTGAGTTAGTTCTCTCTTGATTGCTTTTAAAATAGAGTTTACTTAATATTTTATTAATTATATCAAAAGACACTTCAAGAGAGTATTGTATAAAAAATATACAATTTTCGTAGATATTATAATTTACTTAATATTTTTGATTGTTATATTCATTTATTTAATACTTTGAATATTATAAAATATTACTTTCACAAATCATAAATCGTAATAAAATGAAAATTCTGATTTTAAATGTTATTTTATTAAGAAAAATGTTCATAATTCAAAAGTAGTCAAGCTGTCAACTAAATTTTGTTTGATTCAGTATGGAAAAGTTGGTGTAAAATGTACGTGCCATGAAAATACATTATAGCATTGACATAACTCATTTAATGTTAAATTCTAATCTAATAGTATAATGCAGCGCACCTGAAACTCCAAAAGTCCTCGTTCTTTGGATCCTTCGAAATGTGGGATCGTGAGTACGTGTTTCCTCGAACATTTCCTATCCACACGTCGTTTCCAGCTTCGGCCAAGAGGAAAGCTGCAAAATGTCACTAGCAAGAGTCTGCTTTTCCGAATCGCAAATTTTATCTAGTTAAAAGTTTCTATTGGAACATTTAACATTTTTAGGATTTTTTTCCATTTTATAAAAAATAAACGAATGCAGATGTACTGAATAAAGTTTTGCAAAAGTAGGATATTATGAAGTTTTTATAGATTTTATTTAATTATTCGTTTTAATACTTTTATTTTGTCAAAAATAGAAAAAAATCATTTTCATAAAACTCTAAAAAAAATATTTTATTACTACTAATAAAAAATTATTTGTCGAAAAATAATGAAATGAAAGCTTAAGCTTTAAAATAATAATAAAAAAGCTACATATAAATTTGTATGTGAGCTTACGCGTGCATATGTAAGTATATTTGTACATTTATAAATATGTATTAATGTTTACTATTAAGGAAAAAAAATTAAAATCTGATGTTTAAAGCTATTAATTTTAAACTGTTTATATTTTATTTTTAATATATTTTGTAGAATATATGAAAGTAATTAAATCAGTCAAAATTTTATTCCTATTTCTTTTTTGTCCGTGTGCCTTTTTAGCATATAATTTTTAAATTTGACTGTAATATTAAAGTATTGTATTAACTGACTTAAAAAATTGAGGAGATTCTAAATTAAAATTTATTTTATAATATTGTTTTTCCCATTTGAAATAGGGTTTGTGTGTATGTGTGCTCATATATGTGTTGTGTGTATGTATGTTTTTGTGTTTGTGGTGAATTTATTCATGATTTGACGAAAGATTAAAAACAATTTCTAAAATACGGCGTCGACTACAAAAAGGCTTTTATTTATTATTCAGACTTGTTATAGATTATGTCATAGTTTTAAGTGTATTTTTCGAAATTGAAAGTCGTTTTTTTTTTCAAATTTTTTATTTATACAATTTTATTTAACTTTACAAAAATTGCACTGTAATATAACTATTTTATAAGTTTACATTGCCACTTAGAAATTCCAAATTCTATAAAATTAGATACTTTTATTATTTTTGATTATAACTCTTAAACTCTAAAAATCACTGAATAATGAATAAGTAATAGATATCTTGCAATTACGGTGATTCAAGTGTTTGATATCAAATTTTATGGCACTCACTTAACCGCTAATTTAAACTAAGTCGTCGAGGACTCACTTAATTTAAATGCATTAAGAATTGGAAATGGAATAATCTTACAATTATATACATACGGTCGAATTCTTTGATGCTTAACATAACTATATGATCAATACATCACGTAATCGCGATTTTCGCGTTTTATTGACCCCAAAAGCGGGCCTTAAGTGACCATTTGCAGACCGGCGGGCGATAAAGCAAAGCAGCGGGCAATAAAGATTTTATTGCCAATTGCTTTAAAGATGAACAAAACTGATCAAAACATGCTTATATACATATACGTGAAAAAATGAATTTTTTCATCCAGGGTCCAAATATCATTTTTGAACGGGGCCCAAACGTCATTTTTGAAATAATAAACATGAGGAAACGATTTCAAAAATGACATTTGGACCCATGTCATTTTTAAAATAATATAATCTTAGTCGTACGATTTATGCCCAACAAAATACAAATATCAATGTCTGCGTTACATAAAGCAGTGTATGTACCACGAACAAGTGAACCTTTATGTCACCTATAAGTCCACCTATAACCTGTCCATTACATCGTTATTAAACATTGATTTTCACTAAAAAAATTTGAATAACAAATTTTTATCAATTCTAGCTGTTGGACCTTACTTGTAATAATGTATACTTAGAATTGATAGCTTTCAAAGTTCATTTCTATTCAATAGTTCACTTCGAAACTCCTAAAGAGTATTTCGGATCCACTGTTAAAATTATATTCTCAGACATTTCTAATCAATAAGTTATACCATTTAAAAGTAAAACGTACGAAAATATAGTCAGTTTTGTCCTGGTAAGAAAGCTTTGAGTTTAATGGGTTCAGATAACTTAAGAGTGATTTTATAATTATCTATCATTAAAAGGTCACTTAGGACTTAAGCATGCTATTTAAAGTATATTTTATAAGAAAAGCAAAATACTGAAGTTACAAACACCTCATAATAATTTTAAAAATATTACTGGCACTTATTTTAAAACGATCAATCAGAGTCGAGCTCATAAAAGCTTTAATTTCTTGAGATACTTATTTTAAGAGAGATTAGCAAAATAGCTCACCACAAAAAAAACTACACGTTAAAGTCAATTTTGAATCAATTAAACCTAATCTGTATTCAATCGAAAATTTCAGTATTTTAAAATTTCACACTGACCGAAATAATTCATTCGAAATGTAAATCTCGAATTTCCAAGACATTTTAATCATCGGCAAAAACCATTCTTCACCCGTAAACCTTCCGCCCGCCGTATAAATCTTCCATTCTATTCGATCTTTCAAAAGCAGAAAAAAAAAGTGCAAAAAATTTCCACGTACCGAGATCCTTGCCGGGCCCGATGAGCACCCAACTGTCGGAGGAGAGGGCAATGCCATGCTGCAAATAAACAACCGGTTTGCCGGGCGCCTTAGGCCTGGACGGGCTGCCGCTTATCCGATGTAATCGCAGAATGTAGCCGTCGTCCGACGTCACATTGTACTCCTCTGCCTGGTAGCCGTGCTGCTCGACCAATCCAATCTGCAATGCAGCCCCGAAGGATTTTTTCGCTTTTAATCATCAGTGTGGGAGTGTGTGTATCGGATTTCGCTACCGACGCAGTGACGTTTTTCTTCGTTTTCGGCGGATTTGAAAAATCGCGCTTTACTTTTTTACGAAACCGTTTGGAGAGCGAAGTGGTGTAATAACGTTTGATAAAGTTGTGTTGTTGGAGAGACTGAAAATTTTAACATCGGCGGCGTCTAAAGTTACACGAAGTTAATTTATTCTTGACTATTTTCGAAACATGACGAATTGTCAGTATGTTGAGTAATTATTCTTAGGTGTGTGTGTGTTTTCAAAATGGCCTGCTGATTGCATCTTAAATTAACATCTTAAAATGTGTTTAATAAACCGAAGATCAAAGAGTGGGTATACATTTAAGTGTACCAATTAGAATTTTAATGTAACGTACTTTAATATAATTCAAGTTCTGTTAACAAAAACTATAAAAATAAGAGTGATTACGTAACATAATCAATAGCAATTAATTTTTTTTAAATCACGCTTTTTTAAACATGAAGTTTTTAAACAAGTCATTAAAACCAAATATTATTTTAATTTATTTTTTTAAACGCAGTTATACTTTATCAAATAATATTGCATTTTTCAAATAAACATTTTCTAGAATTGTTTTAAAATATTTTTGTATTAATTGGTTATGTATGCACATAAGGATACATATTAATTTTTAATTTATATATATTTTTTGAGCATTTGTATTAGATTTTTACAAATTATAAATTATTCTTATAATTCAATCTAATATTTTAATTTATTAAACAATAAATAATAACCATATGTTATGCTATTTATAGAATGGAAATAGAGTTACTTTTTAATTGATAGTTTTTAAAAGAAAGAATTTAGTGTATTTTTTTCATAATATTATTTTATACTGTTTACTTACGATTTTTATTCACTTTTCACACTAAGTTGTTATAAATAATTTATTTTTTAAGATTTATTTCTAATATTAAAAAAAAAGCATTTAAAAATGTATTCAATTTCTTTATTTGATGTTTTGATTAGATGAAGTTAATTTAATAAAATAATAAATTAAAGAAATTACTTAAATAAACTTCTTTAAAACTTTTATTTAAATTATATAAATATCATCTAAACCTAATACGTTAATATTTCCCAAATAAATTATCAATAGATTTTAAGGAAAAATAATAAGAATTTAATTTTTCATGTTTTATTAATGATATTTATAAAGTAAACAATGAACATACTTAATAAACGATACTTATTAATATATGATAACGAACTTCATCTTTTAATGTATAAAACTTACAAAATATTATGTATATATAATCATTCAAATACGTTTTTATAAATATTTTTAATTTATTAGTAATATTTATAATCTAAAAATAAATTTCAAATTAAAGTATTATTATTATTTTTTTTTTAACAAATAGACAAGTTAAAGTATTGTTAAAAAAAATTATTTAAAATTTATTGGTAAACCATAGTTTTAGTTAAAATGGAGCAATCGCACTCAGCAGATATGTTGCAGTATTTGCTGCTTCAAACATTTTCCTGTTTATACATTATTACCAAAAATAATTGACAAAATATTTACAATTTCAATCTTTTTAAGGTCAAATCCTGTAATAAGTTAGATTCTTTACTCAAAATTTAAGCTAATTTTTCAAATAATCACTTTACATTAAAATAACAGATTATACGTGTGTAGAAAAAATTTATGAGGAGTGATTTTTTGTTCAGAATTTAAAATGTATATTCATTTTGTTATCTCATAAGTATGTACACCCGACTTCGATTGATTCTGTAAACAATTTTTTAAAATTTTTATAAACTGAACGGGTTCCTTGTTCCAATAGCTAACAGTTATAGATGTGCGTCAGTGAGTGAGGTATTCAACGGTAAGTAAGTTTGTACAGGTTATGAAAAATTTTTGACAGAATCAATCAAACTCAAGTATACGTGTATATAGTAATCTTAACAGTACCACGGCATCGGTCAATTTTTTTCGTCCTAATAAAATACAGTGAAATCATTTGAAGTAATGTTTCTAACATTTGAAACTATTTAAAAAAACATTTATTTTTATTTAATATTTTATAAATTTTCCGTTTGTAGCATAGTTTGTATTAATAAAGAAATATTTTATTTTACAGAGAGGTATTAATCGTATAAATTTTGAAAATATTTAAAATTGCAATTTACAAAACAAAATAGAAACTTTATAGAAATGAAATTTTAAATATTGGTGACTTAGTTTTTGTGATTAAATTAATTGTTTACTTAGCTTTCATTATAAATTTCAGAGTAGAAGCTATCACAGATAAAAATACATTATTTGTATCTAATTCGTTTAACAATTTTATGTTTAATTATATTAATTTCAGATTATAAGTTTGATAACATTCAAATCATACACGTGGAGAACAGCAATTCAACCTTTACAATAAGGTATCACTTGAGGACAAACTCATTTCTGTACAATAATTATTTAGTACCTGATAAAATTACCGCACGTGTAGGCAATTTTCCGTTACATATTAGTTTTACTGTGCGTAACATCGCATTTGTTCGAAAATAAATATGTTTATAATTAGTTGGAATATCAGTCGTTATACTTAAAATCAAAACAGTTATATTTTCATTCAATTAAATTGCAAAAAATCATCTTTATAATTCGTAAATTTATGTGTTTCATTGCTTTAAAAATAATCAAATGTTGCCTGATTCAGTAATACAATAATCTTAATAAAAATAAATAAAATACAAATAGAAAATCCTGCATAATTTGGATATAAATAGTATTCCTCATCCAAACAATCAATAAATTAAGAAAAAAGAAAAAGGCCGCGTGTCGGCAGCCGATGGGTTCAAGGAAGTTAAAACGAAACGGACTGGTATCTATCCAGACAATACTCACGAAATCGAGAACTGGATACTGGTTGGCCTGGTCGACCTTCTCGTCGAGGCTCCTCACGTGGACGACTTCTTTATTTAGTGGTAGAAACTCACTGACGAGGGGCGTTAAGCTCCGGTAGAGGATCCCCAGGGCCGGGAACACCAGAAACTTCAAAATCCCTGAATTCATGGCTATATACCGCGCACACTTGGCTCACTCTCTCACTTATCTTTCTTATTGTAACGCGCGCCGCGAAATTCGACACTCTTCGAATGTGAGTGAACCCCGATTTTTATGTGTATATATATATTGTTACAGTTTTGAGCCGTGATAGCGGACAATGAGGATGAAGAAAAACGGGGATAAGAGAATAGAGCCGGCGGCAATTAAAATAAAGACAAAATCTATAAGTATATTTATACGTGCTCAGCTGAAAAGTCGTTATCTTTATTATAGTCGATGCGGGCGTGAGCGCGCGCGTGTGGCTCTCCTTTATTGCGTAACGCCGGCTTTAAAGCCGACATATCGCCTTACATAGGCAAACTACTTTTCCCGTCGTTTTTTGTTGATTTTTTTTCCCCCTTTATTCTCGACAATTGTATATCGATGCGCGCGCGTCGGCGTTGGAAGCCCAATTGTTGCTGGAAGCTCGCTCGTAGTGGGACAGCTGGTGGCTTCTCTCTCTCTCTCTCTCTCTCTCTCTCTCTCTCTTTCGATCTCTCTCTCTCTCTTTTTCAGAGTACGCTTACACAAAAGACGTCACGACCTTGAAAAATGTTACGTACTTTTTGACGAGTGCACAAATATGCTCTCACAGGCAGGACTTTCTCTTTTACCGCTGCCTCCTTCTTCATTTGTTCGATGCCAGCACAGCATCTCAGGACATTATAATAGACGATTCCATAAGCTTTTTTTACTTTGAAAGAGTCAGGATTGACTTAGCGCGGATAATTTATGCTTATGATCATATGGATGACGCGGTAATGACTGTTTGATTGACCATTTTAACGATTTACAGTCATGAAAAATGTATGATTCGCCTTTTTACGCACGCATATTAGCTGGAGGGAGGAGTGCTGCGGAATGAAAGGAGTGCCGCGACTTTGAAATTTACGAATCGAATGTAGACGTGACAATTTGTTAACGCGGAGCCGATTTAGAATTGATTGTGACAGCGGAGCAGTGGTTTTTTTATGGTGTATCTATTGCAAATCTATCAAAAGTTAACTTGAAAGTTAATCAATTTCTGAAGATTAACAAGATAAAAAAATTTTTAATATGAGCGTTAAAAATAATTCATATGAAATTTTTACGATTTTTTAGAAAGTATATAAAGAATTAGGTAATATAGAATTAAGTATTATAGAATATTGAATTAATTATTTTAAAAATAAAAATTTATTTACTTTGCAATATATTTTTAGATATGATTAATTAACAAACAGAATGAAACCCTTATTCATACAAAAAATTTAACTTTATTTATGGCTGTAGATTATTACGAAGATAATCTTTGTTTCTGTAAGAACTATGAATGTATGACACATGCCACTTCTTTAATAATCTTAAATCATTAATTTGAATTTGAAATTATTTGATTGACATTTAAAGCTTTTTCAACGTAATTTTCAAGAGAACGGCAAAGGAATATGCATAAAATATATAAACATTAAAAAACGCGTTCTAAAAGGAATTTTAACAAATTTTATTCATTGCTTAAGCAGCAAACATGTTTTCACGATTACTACAAGTGTCAAATTCTGATAAATGTTAGAAATGATTGACTAAAAATTTAGTAGATTGAAGTTAAGATTATATATAATAGGCAAATTAAATAATAATAATTTACTTTTCTCGAAAAATTTCATGTATTTAAAATTATATACGTTACTAATTTTTAAATAAAATTAAAAATCTTTTGACTGAATTCTTAAGATATAATTGATGTATTAGAATAAGACTTAAGATTAACTAATAATATAATTATTTTCTACGTGAAGTATAGATCAACATCGAGCTCTATAATTATTCAGATTTTACTTTAGCTTAGACTTATCTATATAATTCTCCATTTACCAACCGCTTCCCAAATAATTTTCCTCAATAAACTGTAAAAATTTCTACTCTGAAGTTTTGTTTTATAGATTTAATAAAAAATTTATTTAGATTTTTTCCTTGCAGAAAATCCTATGACGTTTTCATCTGGCAAAAAACATGCGATTTTTTTCTCTTACAGAATATGAAACAGAAATTTATTATTTTAGGTATATTTTAATTCGAATAGTTAATAAACAAATAATAAAAAATATATTTAGTAAACACAGTATCACAGTAGTAAATATTGACTGAAGTTTCTTATTATTGCAAAGTTGCATTTCTTGACCTACCTCTACGCAAATGCGTGACGCAAATTTTTATTTGCAAGATAAGTGAAATTCCTGAGTGTCTGCGTTAAAATAAAAATTTTAAGATAAAACATTTTTTGCCTTTTTTGGATATAATTAAAAAATGACAAATGTCACATTATTTGAAACATTAATGTTATAATATTGTCTACTCCAATTACGAATGTTTAATCATAAATTTCAGTGATGAAATGAATGTAGAAAAACGCAATATCTATTAATTACCTACGGAAAATGAACTTTTATAAATTTAATGAATAAATTAAATGATTAATTAATGAGTAATAACAGTAACCTTGATTATTGTATGAAATACGCTATTTTTTTGTTCAAATAAACAAATTAAAATCAATTAGATAATACTGACCTTGTTTTTAAGCTACTAAAGCAACATTAAACATAGTTGTTTACTGTTTATTTGAAAATTTTTATATTTTTATCAGTAATTATTTTATAATAAGACAACAAACATCTAACCATATGTATGTGAACGCGCTATACATCCTTAATATATAAATAAAATCGTCTGCGTGAAATCTACGCGATTTGTTATTAGTAAGAAAAATTTTAATACAAAAAACAACAAACCTAATAAAATTCCCTATTTTTATGCATTGGGCATTTTTTTTTACAGTATGCATTGATTGTAATGATAAATTCATTATATATGATTATTCTATTATATATTTTTTATTTTTCACTATACGTCTTGCAAATAATGATAAAGTTAGCTTTCGATTGAAAATTTTTTAAACCTTCCACCAATTTATAGAACTTATCTTGTTACACTATATTCATTTAACACTCGTTTTATGTATGCAAAATAAATGTGTGCTCTAATAGGATATTTTACACACGGAAATGCGATATTAAATTTCAATTTTACTCACACCGTTAATTCATCAATCTATGAAAAAGTAATGATTTAAACAGATATATATTTTTTACCATTTATATAATCTTCAAAGTGCTTGTAGTTTTTATCGTAGCATCTGGACTCGTACAAATTGTCATTTTGGGAATGTATCAGAGAGTTTAATAATCATTCGACCATTTTTTTTAGCAGAGAGAGCATATTGCTTTAGTTTATTTAAAACTCAGTATTTATTTGGTGTATTTTATAATGTATCTAAATTGCTCGTACATAGTTTTCAAAGAAATAATTATTTATAAGAATATTATTTTTATATCATAGAAATATGAAATTTCATATAATCTATTGTACGTTTTAAAGTACAAAAATTAAATTAATTTTAAAAAGTTTTTCAACTGTTTGAATTTTTAATTTTATTATTTATTTTAAAGTGATATTAATCTAAACAAAAAAATTTAATTCAAAATTTAATAAATCATTTTTTGAAGACCTGCTTAAAAAAATTGGCATCAAACTGACATGAACAAAAATTCCGTCTATTTCGAAGATCCATTTCGTCGTACACGTCCCGCTCGTTGTTTCTATTTGCTCAGTTCAAACGTACATCCAGGAATTCGCGAAAAAAAGACCAGCATAGTACCTGGCAAAATCCCCGAAAGCCTAAACCCTAAAGCTGAGCGCCGCACCCCCGTCTCTTCCGCGTGCAGTACACACTAAAATCGAAAACGCTCTAACGCCCGCGTTGCTGGAAAACAGAGAGTTCCACAGGGAGACAACCTGCCAAATACCGTGCTCTTCAGTTTTGACGAGTCGCTCTCGCGTGAAATATACGTACGTTATACACGCCTAGTGCGATTGTCACACACTCGCTGTCTCTTGACGAACGTGATATTTACGAGGAAGTCTACACGCAGTGCAGCATCTCAACTGTGCATTTTTTTTTATCACATTGAAACCATCTCCGTGTCGTATTTGTTTCTTTAGTCTTTTTCGGCAAAAGCTACTGGAATCACCTATATGATATAGTAAATATAGTTTCGAAAGTTTATAGATGAATAGGAATATTTTATGCTAGATAGATTTTATATATAGTATTTTTTAATGTCTAAAAATCAAAAATAAATAAATACATACCTTTTTGATTGATGACCTTTCCACTTTTCAGGAAAAATTTTTTTAAATTGTTAATTTAAAAAAAAAAGAATAATATCTTAATCTATTTCGTTAAAACTAAATAATATGGTCAGTAGTAACAGAATTAAATTGGTCAGACATCAAAAACTTTCTTATATTACGACATATAATATTTGAATTATATTTATGATCTAAATCAGTCTATCTAAATAATAATAATAGCATTTATAATATTTACAAAGTATAATACAGATTTTGATCCATTCTATTGAATATATATAGACATACACATACCAGAAAATTCAAACTGCTGTTGCATACAGCCTATACAAATACTTCTAATAAAATGGATCTCTATCATTCATGAGAATCGATTTTTCATTGAAAACTTTTCATTTTATTCATTTCCAAAAAGAGTCCAAATATTTCGATTAAAAAATTTTATTTTCATTAAGAGACAACTTTTTAGGCTAAACTATTCACAAAATTGAGCCCTTCTCAATCAGTGAGTTTTAAAATTGAAAGTACAATTGAAATTGATTTTATAACTTTTTGAGATTGTATTTATATAATTTTTACTCCGATTTAGAAAAATACATTCTACTCTAAACAGATATAATTTGATTTACAATAGTCTTATCTTATGACTTAAGAAAGGAAATAAAACAAAAACACACTGTAATTTGCTTTTTGAAAAACAGTTTCTACTTTAAACATAAATAATTTGGTTTGCAAACCTCTTATCTTAAATTTTAAGAAAGAAAATAAAATTTGAGGAAACAAGCTGCATAAACGTCAAATCTGCATACTTATGTAGTATTTAGCATAATTAAAAACTCGTGTGGCCTTTTTTAACTCTAGTTATTAGCTTTTTAATTATTGAATTAATACATTTTATATGAATAATCGAAATTAAAATTTTGGTAACATATGAAATTGACTGTTCCCTTATGTTGCGCACATACGATTGCCATTTTTGGAATATTATAGAGATTGAATAGATACAATTTAACATAACGAAAGTCAGCTAAATGCTTATAATGTTTTTAATTAGTACAATAATAAATTATATCTATCTATAATATAACACAAAATCTATAGATATATTTAAACAAAATGCCTTTTCATGATAAAATAATTTCAACTAAGTAATTACCCTTTTAAAAACAATCAATTTTTATTGCGATGAGATGATTAAAATAATGATTCAAAGTTAATAGCTTGGTTATATACACAGTACTGATGCTTTACAAACGTTTAAACAATCAAATCTGCTGTAATTATGTAAATTTTACATTTTGTTAAAACACAGGATGAAAGATAAAATAGATGTTCTTCTGAGAAATCTCAACTACACCTAATACTATGCTGAAATAATATGCGAGATATCAGCTTTTGTGACTTTTCCATTTAACTGGATTAGTCGTAAAAAATATTTTTCACTCTTTGTGATTTAATAATTTTGTTATATTCAGAGGGTTCAGCTTATTTTGCAGCTAAATCATCAACTGAAAATAAACTAAATCTAAAGGAAAAAATGTTCTTCTCATAACTAGTATAAAATTCAACGGAAAATTTTTAAAATATAAAGTTAAAAAATGTTTTTTTTTCGTACAATTAATGAAAAATGCAGTCTAAGCATTTTTTGAAAAAACAATAATTTATTTTTGAAGTAAAACAAGATAAAATATTTTTTAAATTAAAACGTATTATAACCTAAATCACATATTTACATTTATATACAAATGACTATTTTAAGATACATTTTACAATCACAAGCCTTACGTCACAAAATAGTCTAAGTAATTAATTCTCTTATATGTAGAAAAATATCCTTACGAACTTAGCAAATAGTAAAACGGCGTTTGTACAATAAAAATATAAAGTTTGTGGTTACACGAGCACTCAATGGCAAATGATAAAATCCTAAGCATTGAAATATTCACTAGTTAGTAGGTATAAATATGCATGAGTGCCATTATATTGTCGTATAATAAACTATTTACATCTTTCGACCAAAGAATGTCCAAATGATTAAAATTCTCATGAGGTATTTTTTCCATCACAATAATATTTGGCAAATATTTTTGCAGCAGGTACTGATCCTAAAAAAAATTTAGATTTAGATCACATAATAACAAATTTTTGTCAAATAATTTTTAAAATATTATTATTAGAGATGTGCAGGTACTTGAGAAATTGATGTACCTGGTCGACAATTTTTCTGGTATCAGAAAATCCGACTCGGTACATCATATAAAATTTGATTTGACCAGTCTTATATTTTTGGTATAGCTGCACAACTCCACTTATTATACATTTAAAGATTTTTTTGCGTAAAATAAACAAATTATTATCGTACCTTGGGATCTGCAAAATAATCATGATTTCCAAAAAATAGAGCAACCGGCGCAGTCACGCGCTTCAGATCATAGTTTGGCGGTGTATTGCTCGAATATTTTGCGTAATTAATTACAGGACCATAATCATAAGCTTGAAATTCACCAGAAATAATATTTTGAAGATAGTGCATAAATGACTTGAATGAACTGCCCGCAGGAAAATGTGACAAGATCGTTGGAAAAGCAGTCTGAAAAAGAATTTCATATTGCGTTATTGGTGAGATTAATTTTAATTTTGATCATACCGATTGGATTTCTGATCATGTTTGGTTTTAAATGATAACCAGAAGTTTAATAATTATGAAATAAAATATTGAAAGATAGAAATAAATATTCTTTGTGAAAAAAATTTATATTAACATTTATATTTTGAAGCCGCAAAAAATAATAACGTTTAAACTATCAGAAACTATGACTTTCATGGTATTATATTAAAAGATATAGAAGTATAAAGTAGCACAATCTTACCATGTTGAATCTAGCCATATCAGCCATGGGTGCTACCACGTTAAAAAATGTCTTACAAGTCAATATTTGCGTTCTTGGTGTGCGATCACTACAGAGCTTGTTTCCTATATTTCCTATGAAGGATGACTGAGGCATAACTTCATAATACTCGTATTTGTTACTAAATTCCTGAAATAAAGTACAAATCAATTTAGTTTCTTTTATTTGCAAATAATTAATAAAACAATTTGTCATATGTGTAATTGCATAAAGGTATGTTTTTTTTAATATCAAAAATACGTTCATTTTAAAAACGTTCAAATTAAAAATTTAATATAGGGGAGAGCTATGCAAGACGAATTTGCTTATTTACGGATACATTGCTTATTATTGTATTAGTATATGAACGGTGCTAGGAGTAATAACATCGACAAGAAAAATAAATATTGATTATCATAGTTCGGCTTACGAAGTCGCCAAGGTAATAAAGTGAATCTTTTCTTCGTAAATATTATTCAACTATTTCTAAAATACATATGGGTTATTACGTTTGCATACTTTAATAAATCCATTGTCAAAAATCAAGAATAATTTTTTTTAATTTTTTTAAAGCTATAAAAATTGCTTTGGAATAGGAATATTTTTTTCTAATAATTAAAATTTGGGTAATTATATGTAAATAGTAATGTAAAATATTTTTTCTATTGTATTTTTTTTAGTTTACCATATATTGTCACTAGCTTGACAAATTTTGAAATTTCGTTAACTTTTTATTTTTATAAACACTTTTTCAAACCGTAGTTTTACAATTTTGTTGGCTATTCTACCTAAATTGTAATACAATTATTATAATTTTTTTTAATTCAATGATTTTTTTTTACATCCGTTAAAGTTATTTTTTAGAGCTAAGATTACACACATATATTTATTTTGGTATATAGTTTGTAGTATAATTTTTAAAATAACATTTTTTTTATTCTGTATGGTTTTTTTCATTTTCCCTAAAGTTCATCTTGCTCAAATTTTTCCTAATGTAATAAAGTTATGCCACAATTTAAATTATGAGAAATAATAAATTACTAAAGACTAAAAAAAAATATAATATTTAAAAAATTTGATTGATCTAGTCATTGTTTTCTGATGTTCATTCAAAAATTTGATATTTATGAAATACTTAGTACCAATTACGAAAATCATCTCTAAAAAATTTAAACAACTTTATAAACTAACAAAATTAAACTAAAAAAAGTAAAAATTGCACTTCGTTAAAATCTATTACCTCAGCAGCTTTGATGTTCTTCATGAAAAATTGCAGTACGGCTGGCAACTTGTAGTGCCTCCAAAAGACAATTGGCGCAAGACTGATTACAAGGCTAATTTTTTCGTTGTACTCAGGCTTCATCGATAGTAGGGCAAAGCCTTCCGTTGTACCCATAGAATATCCGATAAAAATTAGACGAGGCTGGCCGGTTTCTGACAGGACGTAATCAATCGAAGCGCTCAAGTCGAATAAGCCAATTTCGTGATAGCTACGAAAATAGACAAACAATGCTTTATGATTTAATTATTTCGAAGTAATTTGGTTATTTTAGGATCCAGAAAGTGAATACAGAAATTTTGTATATTGACTTGTATTTATCAATAGTATTTAAAGTAGAAAAAAATTGAATTAATGGATTAAAATATAAGTATTGCATTCAAATTATAACTCAATAGTTTTAATTAATTTCTTAAATCTTTGCCTTGTTTTTAACGTATTAATAAATTTTTCTACGTCGTTTCAAAAATTTTATTTAAACTTTATCAAACCTTGACTATTCTAGTTCAAAATAGAAAAAAAACAAATTTGTTTATACTCAATTTACGCATATGAGAAAATCTTAGAATATAAATAGTACACCTGAATTCCCAAAACTTTTTCTCCTTCGGTGATAAGAAAACATGAGATCTGGAGTAAGTGTTACCCCGGGCGTTTCCGAGCCATACATCGTAACCAGCATCTGCCAGGCGGAACGCTACGGTAAAGAAATAAAAATTTTGTGATTTTCATGTTTGAAAATGAAATTGGAACATGAACGCGTGCACAATTTCCATGTATAAATAAAATACGATTTATTACAAAAGTAAATTATTTTATATTTTATATTTTTATATACAACGAAAGATTATTTCAGGAAGTAGTAACGCATGTGCTTCTTTAGTAAAAGTTGTGTGCATTTTAATTTTTTCAAAAAAAGTTTTTATTTAAATATCTCGATTGACAAAATTCATATTTATAAAAGTAAGTCTTTAATTATAGAACAAATAAAATAAATATGTCATTGATTAAAAAAAACTGAAATTAAAGAATCTTTTAGTTTATTGAGAAAAATATTTACTATACTTAATTGATATGTTTGATTGATTGAAACAATTAAACCTTTTTCGATTCAACAAATTTTTTATTCAATCAATAATTAAACTTTTATTGTGAGGACAGAACTTTTTTCTCTGTGTACATATCATAGTTTCTCTATATATTAATAATTATTTCTTTTAATTAAATTATCAGATTTATCTACCCGTATATTTAATTAATATGAAACAGGTTAATAAGCTACGTAGTTATGGACAATAAAGCGATCGCTTACTTTTTTCATCTATTTTTTAATTAAAAAAAAAACTTGTCGTTATGTTATGTTGCGTCTAAAAAATGACGATCATATTACCTTTTAAAATTATAAAAACCAGTAATATTCAGCAAAAATCTTCAGTCTCATACATTTTATACAATCAACCCAAAAAAGCACATCTTTACATCAACACTCGTCGCACTCACCGAGGTCTTTACCAGGTCCAATTAAAACAAAAGTATCGCTGGAACAGCAGAGTCCATGCTGCAGAAACACGACCGGCCTGGCTCCGCTGTATCGCGGCCTCAAGGGGCTGCCGGTAATCCGGTGCAATACCAAAATGTAGCCGTCCCGCGTCGTCAGCTTGTGCTCCTCGGCCCTGTAGCCAGGGTGACGTTCGACAAGCCCGATCTGCAGCACACGAAATTTACGGCTCACTTTTTTTGTGCGCACTCGACTCCGCGTGTATAGCGCGCATGTTCGTAAGATCCCTCTTTCTATTTTTTTTTCCTTTCTTTTTTACCGATCGCCGTCGTTGTTCGAAGGTTGCTGCACGTGGAAAGGGAGAGAAAGAGAGAGGAGAATAAAAGATACAACACCGGTACGGAAGTTGCCAGTGCTGTCAGAACCGGGGATTTCTCGGTGCGCCAGCGTGAAATACGCGGTTTATGCAGTTTTTTTCTTTTTTTTTTTTATTATAGTGCGCTTGCGATTCTTTTTTCTCTCGAACGAAGCCGGCGTGTATTTAGCGCATTTGCTTTGCCGGGGGCGGATGGGTGAGTGGAGTTTTGTTTTTTGATATTGCACGGTTTTTTGATACGCTGTAGTTGTGAAGATTTTTTTTAATGGCTGGAAAGTTTTGAAATATCGATGAGTTTTTTTTTGAAGAGCTGTTAAATACTAAAACTTGATCTTTTGAGTTTTAATACCATGTTTTTATCATAATTTTTTAACCAAGATTGTATATTGATATGTTAAATTATTTAATTAAAAGTACGTTAATTTTAATCAAAATCTTTGATGGAAAGCTAATGAATATATTTGCATTGATTTAAGTTATTACCGGTAATTAATGGATTTTTATAAAGATAAAATAAATAATATTTAATTATAAAAAATAAATAATTTTACATGGTTGCTTTAAATGTTATTAAAAATAAATTAATTAAAATTAGTTTTATGAAGGAATATCTACAAATTAAAAAATTTATAATCAAAGGTTATAACATTTTAATGAATAATTAACGACAATAAACCAACATTGTATTTATTATGTACAATCAAGTTTGTATTACATATTCTCATTTCAAAACAAAAGCAAGTGTTATTTGAACAATACCTATACAGGAAAACTAAAAACAAAGTGAAATCAATTAAATCAATAAATAAAGTGTAACATAGTATATTTATTTTCAATTTAAATTCAGAGAAATATAATAAGATATAACTTATATAATAAATAAAACTTTATATTTCGATGGTTTCTAATAATAACATTGAATTTCAGAAATTGAAAGACTTGTCAATAAAGCTTATACATATAAGATACACGTTTCTGAAATAAGTTTCTAGAATATATCTTTACAAATAGAGGTCGTCCATTTATCCTGAGAATACTTTAATTTCTATTCTCATATCCTACAAATGATTCAATTTTAAATACTCATATAATCAAAAACTCATCATCACAGCACCGTCACTATTAAATACATCCAATTAAAATATCCGTGCCAAACCTATACCCATCCTCTCGATGTAAATAAAGTCATTAACGCGAACTCAAAGTCAAGCGATATTCATCCGCAGCGCACTCCCGTAACAATCAGGCACTTAATTAAATACTTACAAAGTCAAGGACCGCGTATCGATTTCCAGCTGCCCGCATCTGGTTCTCGCTCCTCACTTTCATCGCATCGTGCTTGATCGGCAATATATCCTCGAATCTCAAGCCGAGACTCAACTGCAGCAACGTCAGGCTGATGAACAACTCAACTTTCATCGCCGCACAAGCTCACTTTATCACAGGTTAACGAGTCTTCTTCGATCGGTTCAGCACAAACAAAAACAGGTGTCCTTGAAATAATAGAGCGTCGCGAAATTAGAAGTCGATCGGCGCGATCATCTTCGTCCGGCGGCCGTTAATCGAGTGCTCGAAAAATTGGCATATCACTAGTATTTAAGGAATCCAGCGGCTGCCGGAGACACGCTAGGCAGCGCGTGTAGTGTCCGGCGCTCTGGGATGTCATCGTTTAGCGAGAACGAGTTTTTTTTTTGGACGGGCACTGCCGTAAACATATCTTTTTACAATAAGTATTTGGCCGTCTCGGCGTTTCAAGAACGCGTGTGCGAATGGAGATGTAGGATTTTTAGTTTTGCACTCGGGTGCTGGAGAGTTCGCTGGCACTTGAATGGGTTAGTTTTAGGGAAATTTAAATTTTAAATTCGAAGATGTTAGTATAGGATGATCGATTTTATTAGTTTACTGACAGCAATGTCATTCCTATAATTTTGTGCATCTCTTTATCTTTCTTATTTTTATTTTATTTCCTTATTTCGTGCATGCCAGAAAGATTGTCGAAAGGTTATTGCACTTCTTTAAATTGATACTTTCCCAATATAATTGAATCATTAAATGTATATCATTAGGTGAGTTGGTAAAGTTCAGTGAATGCACTGAGCAGTAAGATATTGCGTTATGGATGACCGCGCCTCTCCTCGGTTTCTCAATGTTACAGCAGCAAAACATGAATGAAATTCTTGCAAATTACCGTTATATGCTTTACTGGCTGCGAGTTTACTACATCGATTTTTGCAGAATTAATTGCGGTAGTAGAAGAATTTTCGTGATTTATGTATCATTTATTCGGAAGTAAAAGTGATTTATAGTTATTATTAATCAAATCTGTACGATTAATATTTTCATTTATCAAATATTACAGTTAATGATATGTGAATATTTTTATTTCTTGAAGTGTTTATTCTGCAAATTTTTGATATCTAAAAATTTTAATAAATGATAAATATTTGCATACATTTGTACTTTATTGTAATTGAAAGAAATATTTCTATAAAAGAAATTTCATTTTTATTTTTATCTACAGTAACAATAAACATTTCAGAAATTATAATTATTCCAAATTAAGAAAAACTTATGATTTTTCAAAAATCTAAGATGCAGCCGAGAACAAAATTAAATAGTAGTATGTTAAAGTCGATATTTTTCGTTAAGTAATCACATTTTAGTAATATTTTTTTTATTGTTTTCGCAAAACAGAGTGTGAGTTTCTTGAGTGTAACCACCGTTAATTATGTAAATGTTTTTATTATTCAATTAATCGATACTTTACTCTAAAGATACAATTAATTAACAAAATTATAGATTACAACTTTCGACAGAATTTGACCGGGAAAAATAATAATAGGTAGCCAGTTCGGAAAACTTGATTCAATCGGACCAATTTGTAAAAAGTATAGTGGGTCTATAAAAAGAACTCTAGGAAATGTTTCTATCACACTTGACATAATGATGTAATCTGTTTATCTTAAAATGAGCTAACGACACTCAAACGGTACTTCATTGAATTAAGCTATGTAAATAATCGACTACGGAAATACTGTTTGTACCTATTAATATATAAATTATTATTTTTCAAAAGTTTCAAACACTAATAGTAACTTGCTGAAAATTTAACGTTTGATTATTATAGGACTCTTTACAATCTAAAGATTACTTATATACAATCACAGTTCGATTTTTAGAATTTTCTTAGTTCTTTGAAATACTATATCATTTTCGCCAGACCATACAATAATGGATTAATGTGCTTCTACTTTAGAACTTTCAAATGTCATTCATCAAAAAACACATGCTACGCGTAAGAATTAAGTATAAATGCCTGTTATTTGCTGACTTAATTGCAGTAAAACAAAATCAAATAGAATTTTCTATGAAGAATTCCTGGAAAAGTGGAAATTGCCTCTAATTATTATGGATTCAAAAAAATGTGAATGATCATTATTAGTTAATTAATAATGCTAACTAAATTATAATTTAAATTTATTTTTAATTTAATGAAATAAAATTAAACAACTTCGTACCTAAATCAATCATAATAAAATAATTTCGTTTATTTACATAGAACTGCTGTTTATGAAACAAAGTATGTTTTTTTTGAAGATTAATATTTTGTAAGTGAGTCTTCCAATGATAGACCAGCAACTTTATGAAAACTTAGTGTACCTGCCGTCATCATCTCATCTGTTAGGATGCTTAACTTTTTAGTAAAAAAGATCCAAGTAAAAGCATTTAAATGATAGTCTAGACAATTCGGTCTTGAAGGTCATCTAGTATAGATAGGAGTTCCGGTTGTCGAGACATTCTGTTAAGTATTTAAAAACATTGGTTCTGTTTTTATTTTTTTTTTTTTTTTAAGAATAAGTGTATTTGCTTTATAATATTATAAATTAGGATACCGCGTCTTTATTGTCGCATGATTCCATTTAGGATAATTTACATAATTTAAGTTTAAATTAAATAATTCATGAATCAATTTAATAATGAATGCGCATATTTGAATCAATTAAAGATTTCATTGATACTTCAAGAAAGAACTTAAATGTTCTTGTTGCTCCTATTAACGTTTAAAATATATCTCTAAAATGAAATTGTATTACTGGATCAAAATTTATAAATGCTATTCTTTCAATTTATAGCATTTAAAAAATTGAATGTTTTTGTTGCTCCTATTAACGTTTAAAATATATCTCCAAAATAAAATTGTATTAATGTATCAAAATTTATAAATACTATTCTTTCAATTTGCAGCATTCAAAATACTATTTTTCATTTGCTGATTGTTTACTAAATAATTAAACTTCTGCAATAAATTTTATAATACAAATTTTCTATTGTTTAAATTCTAAATTGAACCATGTAAGTTATAATTGCAAACATTATGTAAATGTTCCAAACTGTACTCCAAAAGCTAAACGAGCTTGAAAATCTAAAAATTAAAAATACACAATTTATGAGAGAATAAACCCCTTTAAACTTTAAATTAAATACTAGGTATATAAATTAATAAACTCATACGACATAAAATATTATAAACTATGTGTAATATATTTTGTAGCAAAAAGTGTATTCTGAAAAAATTGTTTTACTTCAATGAATAGATTTATTGAAAATCCATTTGTTTAGAATTATTCACTTCTTCAAAAACAATGTATTTTAAATAAATCCATGTGTTTCAAACAAACAATCATTTTCGGTATACGCTATAATATATTACTCTTATAATTAATTTAACTTGATCGCTAGCAAACTTTTCTCACTTTCCAGCCTGTCATCGTCCACGAGCTCAACGTCCGAAAACAATGCGGAGCCACAAACAACCTGCTCCCTTATCTCCATAACAATAAAAAAGCATCATGAATATTAACCAGTCGCTAAAAGGCATCATCTCACCCGTGCTTCAACATATGTAAATAATCGCCCTGTCAATCTCTCTAAAAAAATACATTCACCCAATATACACATGCACGTCACTCAAGCTCGCAGCTCGCATAATTAATCTTCAGCACATTCCTTTGGCACGATTATCCATTGGTACATTGACTGAATTAACGGACAGCGACGTGGCCCTTCCTCGTTCTTTATTCAGGCCATACGCATCGTCATTGGCCCTCGATTTTTTTTTTCGTACTACACTACCGTAGAGCTTTCAACCCCCTTCTCTCGCCACGGTTCCCTATTTTTCACATATGCAGGATCGTTAGTGGGTCGAACGTTTCACGCTGTTTGTTCGCAGGAGATATTTGAAAAGATTGAAAAATCAATTCTTCTCTGCATATTTGACTTCGACGCGGAGTGAAAATAAGTTTAAACGAGGTGAGCAGCTGAAGTTTTGTTTGCGCAGAGAAGGATTCTGGCTATGGTATCATTCGCATACGGAAGCGTTGATAATGCAAAGGTGTGATGTGACCGGAAAAATTCGTGTAACGTAGAAATATGGTTCTGCAAGGATAGTTTTTATTTAAAATCTTAAAAATTTATTAATGCTATTTAATATATTCATGATTCAAATAATCTAACTTTTAAAAATAAAATATAAGTAATATAAATATTCTTATCTAAGATACATTTATATTATATCATAAATTTTAGCCTATGTATATTAAATCACAAAAAAGACTATTGATTCATGTAAAAGTTTTCTTTTTTATATAAATTTTAATTTTATAACGTATATTGTTTGAATTAAGTGTAAGTGTTTTTAAATAATGGATAAATAGAGACACTAAGTATTATGATTACAATCTTGTTGAGGTTACTTAAATTTTGAATTACGTAAGTTTGGATGCGTAGTGATTATCCTTTTCCTTATTATTCAGTAGTTTTTAACTAAACTATTTGAACAATATCTAATGACCATCTGTTAAATTCAAAATGATTATTCTGTGATCAAAATTATTTTATTTTAAAAATTATCATGCTTCTAAATTTTTAAAATAAGTTTCAGTATAAGTGCATTCCCATTCACATTTTATTAATGCTACAAGACAGAATCTAATCATTCATTTACCTTATCTATAAATACATTCATTATAACGTATCCTGAATAGCCAAGAAATTGGTTGGGTTGCAAATAAACTTAAACCAAGATTTGAGACATACCATATTCCACATATTCTTAAAATGTTGCCCACATGTTTTTCTTGGCTCGAGATAGAAATAACCTAAATGTTTTTAATATATAAACCACATATTTGACGATCTCTACTTCGGCTGGAAAGCATGCTGATCACATCATGCCAATTCAATATCTTAATATTAAATTGGTAATATGTTGCCAACATATTGTCTGTATAATTTTGTAGCATAAAATTTTGTTGTTTAATTCGCAATTTATAATACCTCCGAAGTCTGTTTTATGTCTGTTCTGTTTGTATGTTTTAAGAAAAGACTTCGCAAGGCTTAGACATACTTGCTCATGTATGAAACTGTATTTTTTAATAAGCATGCGCATTTTTACTCGATAGAGCGCATGAAATATTGACAATTTATTTTTTTCATACAGTTCCTATTCATGCTGCGCTGTTCCCGCATTCCTCGCGGCTTTTCTCGCTTGGGCTATGGATTAACACTTTTAAACACGAAATTAAGTAATTTTAAGAAATTTCATATAATAAAAAATATTTGATTTAGTGCATTTCGTGACACGGAAAAAAAATTACAATATGTGAATAAGTTAAATTTAATAAGTTAGATAAAGGAAAACAAAAACATGTTCTTCGCACGTTCTCTACTTACCGCGCGTGCCCCACGTTTGTCACTTCCCTGGTTTATTGAGCTGTTGATCAATACTTTTAGCCGCAATACTTTAGCCTAATTGATTTCAAGAAATTTTGTTAGAAGAAAAAAAATATTTACTTTATTGGAGTACGTGACGAAATTCACGAAAATTCACAATGTATGAGTGTAAATCGTAGTGAGAAAAATAAACTCGAATTCTCCGTCATACATTTCACAACTACGCATACTTATAACTACGCACGTCACACTTTTTGCGCGTTTTGCGCTTTCAATATAGACAGATATTCGATACATTATATGTATGTACACTCGGTCACAATTCTATCTCAGCAATGTTAATTTGAATTTTTGTTGGGGTAAGGTTAGTCGTTCACAATTCTATCTCAGCAATGTTAATTTGAATTATTAAATTTTTGTTGGGTTAAGGTTAGTCATGGCTTGTTTTGCCATGAGAGAGAATGAGACAGAGAGTGTTTTTTATAATCTTACCTCAAAAATTCAAATTAACATTGCTGAGATAGAATTGTGACCGAGTTAACAATGTTAATATCAAATTAGGAAAAATATAGAAAAATAGCTCTTATTTAAAATATGAATGATTGATTTTGTTAATTATTTAATATTGAAAAACATGTCGTAGAATTTAATTCAAATTTGTGACTTGAGTTTAAATACAATTGTAGCGATAAAAGTTTAATTTACTCAATAAAAGTTTAGTTAATTAAATTAAAATTTAATTGATACAATTAAACTTTTGAATGAAAACTACAGTATTTTTTTCAGACACCATTCTAACGATTGTTTGTTCATTTTTCCGGACCTTTTTTTTAATATATATAAAACTCTACTTCGTGTGCTTCAGGCTTAATTGAATCAATTAAACTTTCATTGATACAAACAATTTTTTTTGTTGAAAAATTTTTAACAACTTTCTAATTAAACCATTTAAACTTTTATTGATTTTTCTAAATTTTTTTCTTACTGACATTCTAGTTGAGGAGATTTTTCTCAGAGATTATGAATAAAAATAAATCAAATAAGTAATAATCCGTTTAAAAATAAGTTTTTAGAGTTATTTCGGAGTGAAGCAAAGGCTACAGTATCATGAGCCAAGAAACGAATTTGCACACGTGACACATAATGAATAAATGCATGAAATATTAAGATTCTAATTTAGTTCGTTAACTAAAGTTTTGCACTTTAAAAAACACGCAAAAAATTTAATTTAGCATTCTCAGTTGTAAAAAATAGTAGGTTTCATTACTAGTGCGAGAAAGTGATTTTAGCCTCGCGGGAGCGGTTGCGCCCAAGCGAAGCGGGTGTGAAAAGTTCACGGAAGGTTGAAATCACTTCTTCGCTCACATACCGAACCGTATTTTTTTATACGACGTGCACAAAACGAGATTTAGCTTATGTTTTTTTATTGGGGCGTGCGCGGAATATAGTTTTGGTCGCACATAGTATCAAAAAGAAATATTAAAATTTATTAATTGTTATAGTCCGAATAGAAAAAATCATTCAAACTAAAACGTAAAATATCGTATTTTCAACTGTAATTTAATGTATGCTTTTGTTTCGAATTAGACATTATCTGCAGCGTTGCGTGGGAAGTACGAAAACGTACGCAAACGTATGATGATAAAGTCATACAGAGAAATCCTACCAAGTACATTTAACAACATTTTTTTTAATTTATTAGGGAACGTACGCGAATGTTCTTGAATGACTAAACACACATACATTTTTACTAAATGCACGTTCTTTTAGTTTTTAATATAATGTAGTATATTTATATATATATATTATATACATTATCGTACGATTTTATACGTTTCTATAAATATATTACGTTCCCAAGCATACTACAGGTTCAGGTATGAAATTATTCACCAATAAAAGTAAATATATGTTTTTGTAGTTTTCTAAATTTTTGTAATATTTTGTACGTTAGCGTAAGATTAATTATGACGCTATAAGTATGAATCGTACGAAAAGGTACACCAGCAGAATAAAATGTAACAAAAATCTATGGATTTTATTTTTATTATAGTGACTTAAGTTTAATTTATACTTGCCACCAGAGCGCTAACGCGCCCTTTAATTTCCAGAGAAAAAATTCAGTAATTTTAAATTAACAAACATAACTGAATAAACAATCAATAAGTCTTATTTAAGGGGAAGCAGTACAAAAATCGTTCCTTGTTCTATTGGCCTCAGCATTATTTACAATAATTAATTATTAATATA